>JAJPUD010002390.1:0-11578 GCA_023553655.1 Myrmecobius fasciatus | reverse complement strand
CTTTCTTTCTTTCTTTCTTTCTTTCTTTCTTTCTTTCTTTCTTTCTTTCTTTCTTTCTTTCTTTCTTTCTTTCTTTCTTTCTTTCTATTGTTTCTCAAAAGAAACAACAGGTAATAACAATGACAGTAATTCAATTGATAAAACATTTTAGCGTTTCCAAAGAACATTCCTTAGAACCATCCTGTGAGTTGGGTAGTCAAAGTAAATGACATGTCCAAAGTCACACAACTCTTAGATGTTAAAACCAGAACTTAAACTTTGGACAGGCTACTCCATCTTTTTGTGACTCAGTTTCTTCATCTATAAAATCAGGAAGTTGGACTATATATGAGATCCCTTATAGCTGCAGCTTTTAATCCCATGAGCTTGGACAAACTATTTCCTTCACTTTTCTGGTCTGGAAGTTTCCTTACCTGTAAAATGAGACAGTTGGACAAGATGAGCCCTTGGGTCTCTTTTGATCTCTAAATCTATGGTCCTATGATACAAGTCTTCTGACTTTAAACCTGGTACTCTTCTCACTACATCATATTGGTTAAGGTATGTGTATGCAGACAGAACAGGGGTAGCAGAGGAAGGGATAGATACACTGACACGAATGATTGGCAGTAGAGATTATCTGAAACAAAAAGAGTTAGCCTTGCCTCAGTAGGACTAATCACAGCAACTGGTCTGCTAGCAGGAATTCTCTGAACTGAACTGGTTAATTATGTTTTTCCCCCCAAAGCATTTGGCTGATATTTGAAATTCTATTCTTATCTTGCCCAGGCTGCCATCATTTATTAATGAAGTTTTCAGCAGCAGGAACATTTCTGATGAGGTAAGACTTTAGTCTCCAATAGAGAGGGTGTGCATTGGTCTGAAACACAATTTCAGTCACTAATACAACATAGGTAAGTTGACACTCAAGTGGCAAGCATGCTGATTTCCATCTTGTCTTCCCTGCCAAGGGCCTAACCTTTAAGTTAGCAGAACTGACCACAAGACCTGGTGCTTAAGTGGCTCTAAGGCTTAGCATCTTCCAGAGAAGTCACTGAGTTTCCAACAAGTCTGTAGTTCTATTGTGATCCCACAATTTGTGGAAATTCCTTTTCTGAGATGGGTACTTGGGGGAGTTATTCCTGGACAATCCAATTGGAAGAAAATGCCTCTGCAGAGATAGTTGCTGGGTAAAGGGTAAATCTGAAGGAATAAATGTATGACACAAGCAGAGGAGAACATTTAGATCTGGTCTGCAAGTCATGGTGTAAGAAAGAATGGGTCAGGGGGCAGCTAGGTGGCGCAGTGGATAGAGCACCAGCCCTGAAGTCAGGAGGACCTGAGTTCAAATCTGGTCTCAGACACGTAACAGCTGTGTAACCCTGGGCAAGTCACTTAACCCCAATTGCCTCAGCAAAAAGGCAAAAAGGCAAAAAGTGAAAAAAAAAAGAAAGAATGGGTCAGAGAAACCAACCCAATCAAGCAAGGTGAATCTGGACTGTCCGGAGTCATGGGATCCTCTTCAGAAAGCCCAGAGGAAGCTGGGAAAGCAGGGTGATTGGGGTTCCAACTGTGAGTCAAGCAGCCCACTCATGGTGATCAGTTAGGTGGAGCAGCAGGTGGAGAGAAAGGCCTGGAGTCAGGAAGACTCCCTGAGTTCAAATCCAGCCTCAGACACTTACACATTCCTGAGCAAGTCACTTCATCCTGTTTTCCTCATTTGTAAAATTAACTGGAGAAGGTAATGGCAAACCACTGCAGTGTCTTTGCCAACAAAACTCCAAATGGGGTCATGAAGTATAGAACTTAACTGAAAATAACTGAGTAACAGATGTGTACATATTCTTTTGACTCTGTCTGCTCAGTATTGTATAATGTAAATTGCCTGCTGTGTCTGAAAACAGGGGGATCAGGATGGTATTACAAAACTTTGATAAGACTTCTTTCTTTTTTTCATTTAGAGTAACCTTTATTTATTGCTTTTATTTTTTATTATTAAAGATTTTTATTTTTAAAACATATGCATAGTTAATTTTCAACATTCACCCTTATAAAACCTTGTGTTGCAAAATTTTTCCCTCCCTTCCCCCCACTCCTCCCCAGATGGTAAATAATACTATAAATGCACAATTCTTCTATATAATTTCCCACAATTGTCATGCTGCATAAGAAAAATCAGGTCCAAAAGGGAAAAATTGAGAAAGAAAACAAAATGCAAGGAAACCACAAAAAAATGAAGATACTGTGTTGTGATCCACACTCAGTTCTCACAGTCCTTTCTCTGGGTGCAGAAGGCTCTCTTCATCACAAGAGCGTTGGAATTGGCCTGAAACATCTCATTGTTGAGAAGAGCCACATCCTTTAGAATTGATCATCATATAATGTTGTTGTTGCCATGTACAACGATCTCCTGGTTCTGCTGATTTCACTCAGCATCAGTTCATACAAGTCTCTCCAGGCCTCTCTGAAATCTTCCTGCTGGTCATTTCTTACAGAACAATAATATTCCATAACATTCATATACCATAATTTATTCAGCCATTCTCCAATTGATGGGCATCCGTTCAATTTCCAGTTTCTAGCCACTACAAAAAGGGCTGCCACAAACATTCTTGCACATGTGGAGCCATTTCCCTCTTTGATGGGCTTATTTCAAAGGATTTATTAAACATTTTTGATAACACGGAGTTCTAGAATGACACAGTGGAGGATGCAGAATGGATCTGGAGCAAGGAAAAACATTTCAAATCCTGCTTCTAATATTTACTGACTCTCTGAGCCTCAATTTCCTAATCCATAAAGCAAGAGTGTTAAATTAGAAGGGCTTTGAAGTCACTTCCAGCTTTAAATCTCTGATCCTAAATCTCCCAAGGCATATTTACTGATCTCATTGATGCAACCACATTGCCTATTACCTGCAGTCTTTAGCCCTAGTAGAAAAAAATAGTGACAAGAATAGAACTTACTAACTGGGCTGAGTCCTTTCTTCCTTTTTCCAAGCCGAACCCACATACCCAATGAGACTAAAGTGTTCTGACTATTGAAAGGAGCTGATGTCATACCTTTGGGCTCTAGGGATAAAGGTCCAGAAGCAGGAAAAACTCAGGTCTCCAGAAGAGAGGTGAAGGAGGGAGCTGCTTATAGAACGGTCTAAGTTTCAGAGAAGATATCTTTGAGATTATGTAATGAAGAGAGGATCGGGGACCAGGAACCTCATACTGCAATTGCATCTGACCAAGTATGCTACATCTCAAACCCAATGTCTCCCTTCCTCCTGAAAGGAAGGAGAATTTCAAAGGTGGAACTTAGTCATAACAATTAATCAGCATTCAGCCACCTTATAGCACTTTTCATTTACATTATTATCATCATTCTAATCAATGTTTTTTTACCCATTCCTTTTCCCTGCTTTGCTCTTCATGATTTTGTGAGGAAATATTATTTATGACTGCCTGCCGTGTTTCCTTGGAATACATTACAAACAAGCTTATGCTTTGATTTTATATTGGTATTGATGGAAGTTATATATTTTTGATTGGCAAGGAGATCATTGATATCTGGGCTCTTTTGAACCCGATGTTGTAATGACTGTTTACATCAGTTAAACTTCTCTAAGAAAGGGTTGTAAGGACAGTCAATGTGTTTACTTCGATCTGTTTTCTATTTTCAAAGTCAAAAGCTGGCTTATATAGATTGGCTCAGAGATTTTATAATTGTAGTAATTTCTTCTAATTTGGTGTTGATTTTGACTTTGCTAAAAATAATTCATGATGCATAATGAACACAGAAGATGATTCAGAAAGAATGCTTATTTCCTATCTGTTGTAGTCAATTTTATGTTTTATGTGTTTATCATTTTAAATTCAATTCATCGAATACGTCAAGCCCTACTGTGTGCAAAGTATTGGCTAGGTGCTGTGATGCACAGAAAAAAATGGTTTCTGATCTCATGGAGATTAAATTCTCCTGATGAGGCAGGGGATCCAACATTTACAAAGTTACACTTATACTGAATAATTTGAGGAGTGAGAGAGCACTAACAACTTAGCAGTCAGGGGGAATTAAGAAATGGTGGTAAGCTAGATAGATAATAACTTATTGGAGACCAGGGAAAGTGACTTAAATGGTAGCAATAATGGTCTTTTCAAAAATTCTATGGATTTCTTATTCTGAATTATCAAATACAAAATAACATTAGCATTTCCATATATATTTTAGCACAGAAAGAAGACATTGCATATAAAATGGTGAATCTCTTGTGAAGATTTTGTTTTTTTAAAGCATTTAATAGTCTTTATTTAATCATTTTATTTAATAATTTATCAATCCACAATTAATTTAATTAACAATTGACAATGTTTTCAGTTGTACTCTTTGTGATTCCTTATGGCCTTTTTCTGCTCTCAGTATTTGGCCAATTCTATCCTTATCCACTTTCTCCTTTCCATTTCTCCTCTTCCAACTGAAAAGCAAAAAAAAAATTCCTTGTAACAAATATGCGTGGTCAGACAAAATAAATTACCACATTGACCATATTAAAAAAAAAAACTATGTCTCATTCTGCATCTTGAATTTCTCAACTCTCTGTAAGGAAATGGGTAGCCTGCTTCATTATTGGTACTCTAGAATTATGGATGGTCATTACATTAACAATATTGTCCCTTTCATTTCTAAATCCATAAGCTACTAATTTAGTTTAGCTGGAGTATAGAAGGTATAAAGGGGAGTAATATGAAATAATTATGGAAATATGGATTGAAACCAGATTATAGAAGGCCTCCAATGCCAAGCTGGATTGATCTTTTTATCTTAAATACATACATTAACATTTTAGAACAGATGAGTGACATGGTCAGACTCACATCTTAGGGAAATTATTTCAGGACCCTTATGGAGGATGAATGGGCAAGAAATCTGTGGAGGATGGAATCAATGGTGTTTCAAATTTGCCTTATCTAGCATCTTCTTTCTTCTGAAGAAAAGTAATTAGGATACATAAATACAAGGCTTCTTAGTTGGCTATAAGCCTTTGGCTTCTGTAGTTTTTATCCATAATTACTTTTTTTCCAAAATGGTTTTCACCTTCTTCCCTTGTGTTCACCTTCACATTGAAGCCACCATCAACACACATCTTGTTTATTTGTCTTGTGTATCATCTGTAAATGTGTTGTCTTTCCACCAATAAAGATATAAACTCCTTGAAAGCAAGGACCTTCTCCATGAAGATTGTATTTGTATCCATAGAACCTAGCAAACTACCTAGCACATAGTACGTGCTTAATGAAATCTTGTTGATTAATTGATTTATAAAGTCTTGTCCAGTTCTTAAAAAAACTTTCTATTCTTTTTCTTCCTCCACAACAGATGGTGTAGACCCTTCAATTATCTTTCAGTGCTGTTTGCTTGGATTCTTAAGAAGCAATGCAAAGATGTCCTGTGAAATGATTTTTCTTGTTTTCCTGGGCACATTATGAGACCAGCTCTGGTAAGTTTACTTGCCCCCAAGAAGAGAACTCATGAGTCTTCTGCTTTCATTTCTGGTGGGGAATCTCAATATGATATGGTTCAATTTTTCTAACAATATATTCACCCAATTATTAGACAGAGAACTCAAATGTAGAGACATTAAATTGTTTGCAGATGATATAAAATGATATGATTCTTAGATCTCTGTACCCCTATATCATTGTCAGTATCACTGTGGAAGCAGAAGGGGGCCACAAAACACTGTGGGCTATTTTGCATTTTTAAAAAATCCATTTAATGAATTGCTGACATCAAATAATTCCTCACCTAGTAACCAGCCTCCTGGTCATGAGCCTTTCTATAGTTTGTTACCTAGCTAACAAATTGTTAGACATCTTCTATTATTGGAGTTTTTACTGAAATCTCCCTTACTTTGTAGAAACTGCCAGAGCTTGTATTCCACTGACATAGCCTTCAAAAGCAAGATCATGATTGTGCAATGACGTGACATCATCTTTGATATTAATCTATACCTCCATAAATTTGTTCAAAACTCTTTGAATGTATTATATATAATATATATTTACAACCTATATACTACTTCTTGGTATGATGAAGTTCATAAGTCACCAAGAATTTGTTGAGTGCTTATTGTCTTACCATATCAGGCATTGTACTAAGCTCTGGGGTTACAAAGAAAAGCAAAAATAATTCCTACTTTAAAGGAGTTCAAGTAGGAGGATAATATGAAAATAATTAGGAACATGCAAAATACAGATAGAATGTATGGAAGGAAGGTGGGTATCTTTAGAGGGAAAACACCAATAGTTGGAGTGACTAAGAACAGCCTCTTGAAGAAAATTGGATTTGAACTGAATTGTGAAAGAAGACAGGGAGCAAAAAAATAGAGGTGAGGAAGAAAAATATTCCAGTCTTGGGGACAGAGCTCGTAGAAAAATGTGAAATAGGGAAATGAAATGTGTTTAAAGAACAACAAGTCAGTCAGTGTTACTGGATCACAGAGGGCATGGTGAGGGGACTAAGGCCACGATAAGGTAAGAGCAGAACACTGGAAAGGTCGAAAGGGACCAAGTTAGAAAGGGCTTTCCATGCCAAATAAAGAACTTGATATTTGACTTTGGAAGTATTAGAGCAACTGAAGGTTTATTACTCTTGACGTGAATTCAGTTTAATTTGGCAATTAGTGAGCATCTCCCATATGTTAGGTTCCGTGGGGAATATGGAGATGAATAAACCACTACAATCCAGCAGCAGGACACAAAATACACAAATAACTGGAATCATGAGACCATGGTAAGTGCATAAGGGAGATGCACAGAAGATGCTACATAAGGTCCAAGGAAGGTAGAATCATCTTGGAGTGTGGGGAAATTAGGGAAGGCTTCACGGAGGAAGTATGATTTAAGCTGGTCCTTGAAGATGAATATTGTCAGGTAGACATAACCTGGTGGGAAGATGGTATTACAGGTGTAGAGATCAAGATGAGTATAGGTACAGAGGGGGGAAATGCAGGGTGTGTGTGAAATAAGAGTACAGCTTTCCTGGAGTGTGGGTTTGGGATTGGGAGAACAGTGGCCAGATCTCACTGTTTTCAAGCTTCTCTTGATGCTCCTTCATTACATAATTTGGGGATTTTATGAACAATCAATAAATACTTATTAAGCACTGTGCAGTGCTGGGGACACAAAAAGAGGTAAAATGCAGTCCCTGCACTCAAAGTGTTTACAGCTTAATGGAGGAGACTGCAATGCAAACAAATACATACAAAGCAAACAGTATATTAGATAAGTAGGAGATAATTAACAAAGGGAGGGTGGTTGAATTAAGAGGGGTTGGGGAAAGCTTCCTATAAAAAGTGGAATTTTAATTGGGACTTAAATGAAATCAGTCAGTAGTTGGTATAGAGAAGGGAGAGCATTCCAGGCATGGGGGGCAACCAAGGAAAATGCCAGGAACCAAGAGATGTAATGTCTTATTTGTGGAACAGTTAGGAGATTTATGTCATTGGATTGAGGAGTATGCACCAGCGAGTAAAGTGAAGATGACTAGAAAGGTAGGAGGGTGCTGAGGTGAAGAAGGGCTTTGTTCCTGGAGGCAATAGGGAGCCACTGGAGTAGAGTGACATGATCTGACCTATGTTTTAGGAAAATCACTTTAATGACTGAATGGAGAATGGATTGGAATGGGGAGAGACTTGAGGCAGTCAGACCCACCAACAATTATTGCAATGGTTCAACTGTGAGGCGATAAGGGTTTGCACTAGAATGAAGGCAGTGTCAGAGGAGAGGGGGGGTATTCAAGAAATGTCGCAAAGGTGAAATTGAAGGTGTCTTTGGAGGAAGGGGGAGAGATGGTGAGGAATCCAGGATGGATCCTCAGGTTCAAGCCTGAGGGCCTGGAAGGATGCTGTTGCTTTCTCCCTTCATAAGGAAAGTAAGAAGGGAGAGGAGGTTTAGAGGGAGATACTGAGTTCCATTTTAAACATTGAGTTTAAGATGCCTACTGGACATCCATTTTGAGATGTATGAAATGCAGTTTGAGATACGAGTTTGGAGGTCATCAGAGGGATTGGGGCAGGATAGGTAAATTTGAGAATCATCAGTGTTGAGAAGAGAGTAGAGAGTATCAAGGAGGAAAGAATGATCAGCAGTGTCAAGAGCTGCAGAGAGGTTAAGGAAACGGGAATTAAGAAAAGGTCATTGAATTTGGCAACTAATAAATAATTAGGAACTTTAGAAAAAACAGTTTTTGTGGAAGGATAAGGTTGGAAGCCAAATTTTAAGGGGTTAAGAAAAGAGCAAGAGGAGAGGAAGCAGAAGTACTTATTGTGGATGGTTTTCAAGAAGTTTAGTTACAGAGGGCAGAAGATATACAGGCAATAGCTAGCAGGGATGGAAGGATCAAGTGAGGGTTTTTTCCAGGATAAGGAGAGACATGGAATTATAGAGAAGCCAGTAAGTAGAGAGGGAGAGATTGGAAATAAGGGAGAAGCTGGTGATGACAGAGGGAGAAACCTGCTAGAATAGATGGAATGGAATGGAATCACTTGAACAAGCAGAGTGGTAAGGTCATTTTAAGTACAGGAGGAGAAAGCAGCAGAAGGCAACAGTGATGGGAGATGAAGAAGATGAGAAGAGGGAGTTTATATAACATATAAAATGGCCTCAATGTTTATATAACATATAAAATGTTGAGAAGGTGGTGAGAGAGGACATCATGGGAGATTTGAGGTAGGATGGAATGAATGGTTTAGAAGAGCGATTATGGAGAATGAACAGTGAGTTGATAAGGAAAGTGCAGTAGGATTACCTAACAACAGTGAGAGCCCAGTTGGGGTTATTTGGCATAAATTTGTGGTGGACCCAGTCAGAATGGTTCTGTGACTTTATCCATTTTGGTTCAGCAGCATATGTGTAAGAACAAAGGTGGTAGCAAGGCTGAGGCTGGGCTGGGTGTAATTGGAGATATAATAAGGAGTCTAGGGATTCAAGAGAGGGAATTATAGACTTGAATTGGTTTACCAAAGAGTCAATGAAGGTGTGGAAAAAAGGAAAAGAGCAGATAAAGCTCTAGCAGCTTCCGGCTGTCACTTTGCCATCTTGGTTCTGCCCTCAAAACTCAGAGGAGAAAGTGGTTAATACAGGGCACGTGGCCTGGGTTAGAATTTAGGGGTTAAGAGATTGGAAAAGTATTGGTTCTTTTGGAGAAAACGAACCATAAGAAGTCACAAAGTTTGGGGTCGGAAAGGAGTGGGGGCAAAGAACATCACTTAGAACAAACTCTAGTCAGAGTTAGTTAGGAATACTGAGAAATGGGAAGCCTCGTCATGAAATCTCCCTCTAAATGAAAAGACTCCTCAGCTGCACCATATGCAGAGTTGTAACTCACTCAAAATTGTATTGAGGCTATAAACTGTGAGAGCTCCTCTTGAAGAATTTATGAGAGTGCTGAGAGCCATATATTTACTCTGGAGACATCTATTGTTTGTTTATAATGTGTGCATGTTTAATTTGCAATAAAACCAGGAGGCAGTACTGTACAACTGGCAACGCATCCCCCTCAAGTGCTGGTTTGGAAGACAGAAGGTAAGAAAGGGGAAGTCAAAAGAAAATGGATAACTTTACCCCCAACACCTGAGAAATCTCACCACAGTGAATCAGATCAGGGCTAGCCTTATCCTTGAGGGAGCTAGGAGACCACCTGCAAAGGTCCAAGGAAGGACACTTCTGGCCCCATTGTCAAATACACTGACTGGAGTCAGAGAGCCTGAGTTCAAATGTTGATTCTGACATTTATTTCCTCTGTGATCTTGGGCAACTCACTTAATCTCAGTGACCTCGGTTTCCTCATCTACGAAGTGAGATCATTGCTCTGGATGGACATAGAAATCCTTTTTAGTTCTACACCTATAATCTCATTTATTATAATATTAGCATTTATGTAGTGATTTAAAATATTTTATCATCAACATAACATTGGGAGGTGGTGATTTTATTAAATCACCATTTTATAGGTAAAGAAACTGAGGTAGAGAGAAGTTCAGGACTTTGCTTGGGACTGTGTCACTGTTAAGTACATGAATCTAGGTTATAAAACCAAGTTTTCCTGACTTTAGGTCTGCCCGCTGTTCCACCTTGTTGCCTCTATGGTATGTATCACCCCTCAGTAATCTCAGGGATAGGCACTGGACCTGTGCTTTCCTTGGTTCAGACCATTCCCCGGTGAGAAACCCGCTTCCTCTGCAGGTTGGTATCTTTCCTGCAATTTATATTCATAGAACGGGAGTTCTTAATCTGGGGATCCATGAACTTTAAAGAAATTATTATCATTCTGATAATTGTATTTCAATGCATTTGGTCGGCACAGTGAATAGAACATTGGACCTGGAGTGAGGAAAACCTGAGTTCAAATTCAACCTCAGACACTTACTGTGTGACCCTGGGCAAGTCATTTAACTCGTCTGCTTAACTTTGTATATAAAATCATTTGGAGAAGGAAATGGCAAATTACTCCAGTATCTTCACCAAGAAAATTCCCAAATGGGGTTGCAAAGAGCTAAATGGGACTGAAAAATGACTGAGCAGCAACAGTGGAGTTGGGGTGGTGGGAGGTTAGGTCAGTGGGGAATCGGACAGGCTGGAGGGTGGGCTCTTCCATGCAGGAAGGAGAGCAGGTCAGATGCTGCTTTGGCTTTATCATCTGGCCTGCTGGCTGAGCCTCTGGCTCCTTTGAATAAGCTTTCATTCCCCAAAGCAAATAACAATAACAACGAGGCTTTTTATAAGCTTCAAGGTTTGCAAAGTTTATTTCTCTCCTTTATATCATTTCCTTTTATATCATTTTATTTTTTTTATTTTGATTTTTTGATATATTTATCAGTTTATATCATCTCCTTTGATGCTAATTGCAACTTCTTGGGGTAACTGCTATCATTCTCCCCATTTTAAAGATGAGGAAATTGTGACTTAGGTTCAGAGATTTGCCTGTAATTCACATTTGAGGCAGGATTTGAACTCAGATCTATTCTGACTCTAATGTCTGCCTTCTATCCATTATGACGTTTAACTGGCTCTGCTATTCCAAGTAATTGGAACAAGCAATTGTTAAACATCTTTTAGTGGGGACATGACGCATTGTACACTTGTGATACCTGGCCCCTGATCTTTTTTTTTTTTTTTTTTTTTTTTGCTGGGGCAATTGGGATTAAGTGACTTGCCCAGGGTCACACAGCTAGGGAATGTTAAGTGCCTGAGACCAGATTTGAACTCAGGTCCTCCTGACTTCAGGGCTGGTACTCTATCCACGGTGCCACCTAGCTGCCCCACCCCCAGTCGCTGATCTTTTTTTTTTTTAAATTTTTTTATTAAAGCTTTTTATTTGTATAACATATGTATGGGTAGTTCCCCAGCATTGATCTTTACAAAGCTTTCCATTACAAATTTTACCCCCAATCCCCTCCCCTCCCCTAGATGGCAGGAAGTCTACTACATATTAATAATGTTGAAATACTTGACAAGTTATACAAGAAAAATCCTATCTACAAGAAAAAAAAGAAAATCAGAGAAAGGAAAAACAATGCAAGCAAACCTCAATAGGAGCATGAAAATGTTAC
>JAJPUD010002389.1:188897-314414 GCA_023553655.1 Myrmecobius fasciatus | reverse complement strand
CTTAATTTTAAAAAAAATACCAAAAATTGCCAAATGCCAAAAAAAAAAAAAATAAAAAAAAAAAAAGAAAATCCACTGAAGAAAACAATACCTTGAAAAATAGAATTTATCAAAGGGAAAAAAGAGGAACAAAAGCTAACTGAAGGAAAGCACACGTTTAAAAACTAGAATGAGGTAAATAGAAACTAATGATTCAATGAGACATTAAGAATAATTAAACAAACTAAAAGGAATTAAAAATGGAATAAATTGTAAAATACCTCAATGGAAAAACAGCTGACTGGGAAACTAGATCCAGGAGAGACAATTTAAAAGTAAAGGCCAAATAAAGAACTTGAATACATTCTATACAACATCAGCAAGGAAAACTAGCATCATATACTAGAATAAGATGGTGAAGTAGTCATTGAAAGAATCCATTGATTACTTCTAGAAAGAGATCTTAAAAGGAAAAACCCCAATGGAACATTTGTAGAACTCCAGAAGTATAATCTCAACGAAAGAATACTGCAGACTGGAAGACAAAAACAATTTAAGTATGAAAGATCCCAAGTCAAGATTACCCAAGATCTGACAGCTTCTACAATTAAGGACTGGAGGGCCTGGAATACCATATTTTGGAAGGCAAAGGACTCGGGATTACAACCAGTCATTAACTACACAGGAAGACTGAGCATTACCTTTCAGGGGAGGAAATGGATCTTCAATAAGGTAAGAACTTTTAATTATTCCTATTGACAAAAGCAGAACTAAACACAAAATTTGATATTCAATTACAGAGCACAAGAAAAGCATAGATAGATAAATGGAAAAAATTTATATATATATATATGTATATATATATATATATATATATATATATGTATATATATATATATATTTAAAAGCTGTTCATCACTCTTTGGTATTTAATATTTCTCCAGATTTTTGGAACACCACTGTCTCCTGTTTATTCTATGTATCAGATCACTCCTTAGTTTTCTGTATACCCAGTTAATATGTCCTATAAACATGTATTTCCCACAGGGTTTTGTCCTGGACCCTCTTCTATTGTCTTCTATTTATATACTGTGTTTTGTGATATCATCGGCTTTCATGAATTGGCATCTTTAAGCTGCTGATTCTCTCTTTTGTGTGTGTGAGAGATAATTGGGATTAAGTAATTTGCCAGAGTCACACAGCTAGGAAGTATTAAGTGTAGGAGACTGGATTTGAAGTGAAGTCTTCCTAACACCAGGGCTAGTGCCCTATCCACTAATCTATCTAGCTGCCTACTCGCCTTTTAAAATTCATGTAGTATTTTATTTTATTTTTTTAATTTGAAAAAACAGAGTAAAGAAAAAAAGGAAAACAGAAAAGAAATACAAAACAAACTAAAGAAAAACAAAATACAACATTGTCATATGCCTAGCAGAACATCAGGGAGGATTCAAAATTTATAACAACAAATGACCAGATCAAAAAGTATATACATATACATATATACATATATGTATATTAGGATCACTGACATATAATGTGAATTTTCTCTTAATCAAATCTTCAAGCTTGACAGTATCTAAGGTCAATGACTATTGACATTTTTTTTAAAATGAATTTGACTCCTGATCTATGTTATAGTGTTTAAGCACATCTCTTTTCTCCTGTCTCTGCTAAGTCTCTGCAAATTAATGTAATAATTCTGTTCCTTAACTTGCTTTGCTATTATTTAATCTTGCCCCTCCCATGGATCCTTCCCTTATCTTCTGCTCCCTTTCTTTGCATCCCCCTTTGCCTTAACCTTCCCCCCTTACTTCTTTATAGATTTTGAAGGGTGCTATAGCCTTCATGATATATATGTAATGTTGCCTATTTAACTTATTCCTGATGTGAGTGGGTTTTCAGAACCATGATAACTCCTTCCCCTCTAATGTCTCTGTATCTATTGTTCCTTTGTACCTCATTTGTATAAATCTTTCTTTTTAGCTACCTAATACTTGATGTCAATTGTAAATATATGGTAAGCATTTCTGTGTAGAAAAAAATATACAATTTGTTTACATTAATTTCCTTAAAATTAATCTTGGCTATAAACTCTTACATGTTAAATTTTCTGCTGAGTTGTGGTTTGGTTGATAGAAAGTCCTGAAAATCTGCAAGTTTTTTGAATATCCATTTGTTTTTCATTGAATATTGTAAATAATTTTGCTGCAAATGATATTTTTGGACACAAGCCTAGATATTTTGATTGCCAGTATATATGATCCCGGCACCTGTAGTCTTTTATTGTGGTTGCTGGTAAGTCCTATACAATTTTAATCATATCTCCAGCATATTTGAATTGATTGTTTCTTGTTTCTTGCAAAATTTTTTCTTTGATCTGGGGGTTTTGTAATTTTGCAATGATATTCCTATATGTTTTCCACAAAGAATTTCTTTGAGATAGTAATTAGTGATTTTTTTTTTCTATTTCTACTTTTCCCTTATGATGTATCACTCCAGTACAATTTTCTTGGATTATTTCTTGTTTCAAGGTTTTTTTTTCTTTTTTTGTTTTGTTTTGTTTTGTTTTTGGTCACAGCTTTCAGATAACCCAATTATTCTTACATTTTCTCTTCTTTATGTGTTTTCCAGATCAGTTATTTTTCTTACAAGATGCTTTACATTCTATTTTTTCATTCTTTATAATGTTTTGTTATTTCTGGGTCTCTTATAGCTTCACTGACTTCCCCCTGCCCCGTTCTAATTTTCAAAATTGTTTTTGTTTTTATTTTTAAAATTTTGTATCTCTTTTTCTAGTTGGATAACATTTTTTCATGATCTTCTTGTTTTTCTTGGATGGTTTTTATTTTCTTTATTTAGTTTTTTTAGTTTTTCCTCAATGTTTCTCATTTGATTTTTAAATTCTCTTTCGAGTTCTTCTTTAAATTCTCTCTGGGAAAGGAGCTATTTACTATTACTCTTTTGGGGTAGAAGAAGCTCTTTTTTACTTCAATGTCCTCCTCTAAAGATGAACCCTGGTCTCCCCAATTCCCATAGTAAGTCTATATGGTTGGGTTCTTTCTTTGACAATTCATTTTTTTTTTTTTTAAATAAGAAGTATTAGTGAAAACACCTCTAATTGTGGGATGGAGGAATGTTCCTATGGCTTCACTTCCACTCTTCTTTCTGTTCTGGAATACCAATCCACACACCTGCAAGTGGCTGCAGCCAGCAGTGTCCCTGCCTATATCAGGTGCTGGCTCTTTCTCACTCAGGGCCATTTCTCAGCAGCACAGTTGGGTCTGGCATCCCTAATCATCAGAGGTTCACTCAGCCTTTCCAAATTTAGACTGCTGACTCCACAAACAGTCTGGGAAGTGAAAATCTCTGAAGTTTCCACTGAGGCTCCACCTATATCCAGCTAGCTCCAGGGTTCCCTACTAGGTGTTTTACTTCACTTGGATTAATCATGGCCTGAGGTTTTTCTTTGTATCATCTTGAGATTTACCCAGAAGACTCCTATTCTACTCCTTATCTGCCTGATCTTTGACTAGTCTATGTTTACCCTGAGGCCCAAATTTCTTTTGTTTGTGCAGGATATCTGGAGAGCTTGGAATTTACTGACCTACTCCATCATCTTCCCAGAATCATTCCCCCCTCCCAAGAGCTTTTTAACAAAAACTGTTGTCTAGCCATCATTGACAAATCATGTACTTGAACAGTACATGTTTTTTGTTTATTTGTTTGTTTGTTTGTTTTACCAAAAGACTGGAATTTAATTTTATCCTTGTTTTATTTTATAAGATTTAATTCAGAATCAAGCTTGTTTATACCTCTACATCATGGGTAATTGCTTCCAGAAAGAATAGAAGAAAAACATTTAGCCATCAGTTCAATAGTTCAAGACGTTCAATTTGATCAGCATTAGTACACCCTTTATTAGTTCCAAATTTCCTCCACTCAATATCTTAATAGAAAAGTCTTTGAGAGTTACTGGTGGACAAAATTTCACTATATCATGGAAATTTTGCTAAGGAACTTCACCAAACTTAGCCAACAGACATATTTTCCAAATCCCATACGCAAAGCTTTCCAAGGTTGTCAAGACAGCAAGAGCTAGTAGTCCATTGATATAAATTTAGGTAAACCTGAGTCATCCATTTTGATGAGACATACAAATTGATTTTATTCCTAAAAGTGATCATTTAAAATGATTTTTTCTTAAATTTCCTAGGATAGAAATAGAAGGCTTCTTTCTTTCTACTTCTCTGTGGAGAAATCACACCATGACAAATATAATTAGGATCATGGGTGGAGTTATGTTGTTTGACCTGCAGCTGGCAAAAGGCAATATAATCTTTGTTGCACTAAAATTGAATTTTGTCAAACCAATAAGTAATGGCAATTAAAAAAAAAACTTTTTTTACAGAGATAAATAATTTTCTCTATCTCTCTGTGTCTCTATTTGTCTCCCTTTTACCTTGAAGAGGTTTCATTCAACTCCATTTTTTTTTTTTCTGTATAGGAACTTGGTAGAAATAATGGGTGATTATGACTTTGCATTTAACCTAAAATTCCTCATGCATCAAACAAGCCATTGCAAGGATAGGTATATTTACTTTTGTTATAAAAGCATTCCCAAATATTTAATATGCATTTAATCCTGTGATATTAATATTCAACATTGTTCCCAAGGAAAAAGGCAAATCTGTCAAGGAGAATCATTACATATATCTGAAACTCCTCAGGATTCCCCAAACTTATTTTACTGGAAAATTTGGGGAGATTCTTAACAGAATGTATACAGGTTGGGGAGATCTTATTCAACCATCTATCACTTTTTCTGACCCTATAACATACTGAACAAAAAACATTTGAGCTCATTCCCAAAATATGTACTATTAATAATTTGTTAACTCTATTTCCAAAACCCAAGGTATTTTTGGGTTGAAAAATAATTTTATTCATTTAACTGTTAATAAATATTTTAATAAACTTTTAAATGTATTGATGGCATATATGATAATTTTATGTGCATGTCTGAGTTTATTCCAAGTCTTTTTTTTCCAAAACTCCTCACGTGATGGGCAAGGTAGTAGCTTGAAAGACAAGTTATTAGGGGAAAGAAAGGATACTGATTAATCAGTAGCTCTGAAATCATAACTGCTGTGTCTTCAAGTTTTTATGGGTCTCTGTTATTATTGTCTGATTGCTTATGGTTCTACTAAAACTACTAAATTTTCTAATGAAGTTTTCTTAAGCATATTTTTCATACTTATTTGCTAGAGAAAATATGATATGTAAACAAAATTCATCTGTTGTTTTCAAAGATATGCTAATTTAGTTTCACTTAGCTTCCTTTTGAGATATGTTTATTTAACTTGCTGAGGACAAAAAGCATTATTCTTGTTTTTTAGTCATTTTGTATTTTGTCCAGCTTTTCCTGACCCCATTGGGGTTTTCTTGGCAAAAATAGTGGAGTGGTTTGTCATTTTATAAATAAAGACACTGAGGCAAATACAATTAAGTGACTTGCCCACTTAGAGCTAGTAAGTGTCTGAGGATAGACTTGAACTCAGGAAAATGTGTCTTCCTCACTCCAGACTTAGCACTCTATCCAATATGCTGTCTTGCTATATAAAAGCAAATAATTCTGTCTGACACTGACAACTTTATTTTCTAACAATATTAAAACAATACTAATTTTCTTTTACATAGATTGAAATTAGACTCTTTTCTATCATCATGGACAGGATATCAGGGCACATGCTGAAAATATAAATATCCTTCCCTACATTTTCTCACTTTGTTCCTGTTCTTTGCATACAGGGACTCAGTTGCCCCCAAAGAAAATGCATTAAGTAAGGAGGAGAGCCAATTTCACAGGAGTAGCAAGTTTCCTCTCTAACTCCAAATGTTCTAATGTCCCTAAGAAGATATCAGTGATTGTGACATCATTTCCTAAATCTTGGTAGCCACTAAACCACTATAGAACTTGCCACCTGCTTGATGTAGAATTTTCCTTTCCCCATCTAAATGTTAATATCCATATTTAGTTATAATTCAAATTTAGAACTGTAGTTGGGATATTTCTATACAGCTAAATGGGCAATGAGCTAAATCTTCTCATTAATGCTCTCAATCTTGTATCATCTACAGTACATTGTTATCATTATTTCTTATTGGACTCCATCTCACTTAATCAGGGAGAAGAGTGCTAAGGTTTATTTTTTTTTACCAATTACAGTATTATATTTATTTTACAATTGTTACTCATTAAGTAACAATAGCTTATTAAGTAAGTCAATGTACTATACTATACTATATATTGGCAGGGCAATATAATGTAGTGCAAGGATCATTGGTCTAAATTAGGACACATGGATTCAGGCATAAACACAATCATTAAGAAGTGCAATAATCTCAGTTAAGTAACTAGCACAATTACAAAATCTTGCTATTACAAGAAACCTCAGAATTTCCTTTAGTTTATGTCTGAATAGAAATTCTATTAATAACATCCTTGTAATAAAATGACACTAGTTCTGAGACAGCCACATATAAAGAGTTCTAATTTTTATTTGTTGTTTTTTTCTTTACATCCTAAATCTGCCTCTTTGCAACTTTCATTTACTTAAGCTTTGCAGTTAACATTTTTATCAAATTTAAGAGTAAGAATTTGGGCTAAATGAATTATAGAGCCATTTTCATGTTAAAGATATATGATTTCAAAACCATGATCTTTTGTTTAGCCAAATTTCTGAGCTATCAGGTTAAGCAAAAATATAAGTAGCCAAAAAAGAAGCAATTTAAATAATAGGAAGCCATAATGAGGAGTACACAGTACATAGCTGATTAAAAGTTCAGCTAAACAAAAGATCATGGAATATGATACTCCAGGAAATAAAGGAGCTTGAACTACAAACAAGAATTAGCTATCCAATAAAATTAAACATACTGAATGGTCATTCAGTGAAATAGGCAGATTTCAAATTTTCAAAATTTATATATATGTACATATATATATGTATATATATATATATATATATATATATATATACGTGTGTGTGTGTGT
This sequence comes from Myrmecobius fasciatus, assembly GCA_023553655.1. Taxonomy (NCBI): domain Eukaryota; kingdom Metazoa; phylum Chordata; class Mammalia; order Dasyuromorphia; family Myrmecobiidae; genus Myrmecobius; species Myrmecobius fasciatus. The sequence goes on along the minus strand of JAJPUD010002389.1, from coordinate 307,378 downwards.
GTGTGTGTATAAAACAAGGGATGAGAAAGAGGAATGGACTTTGCTAAAGTAAAAAAAAAGTAAAATGGATTAAACTTTTTCTCATAAAGAGATGTGGAAAACCTATTAAAGTAGAGGTAAAGATGGGAAGGTGGGCAATGAGCATCACTTGAACCTTACTCTTACCTCTATTGGCTCAAAAGGAAAATAATATACACAATTAGTTGAATATAGGAATCTGTTACTGGACAGAAAAGTAGGATGGGAGGAGTTTAAATTAATGGAGCAGGAAGATTGAGAAAAGGGAAGGCTATTCAGGGAGGTAGTAGACAGAAGCAAAGCACTGCTGTGGAGGAAAAGGGTGAAAGAAGAGAAGTCAAACAGGAGGAAAAATAGGATGAAAGGAAATACACAGTTAGTTATCCTAACTATGGATGTGAATAGGATTCCACAAAGCAGATGGAGATAGATATAAGAAATGCATTCAAAAGAGAAACACATACCATACATAGAATAAAGGGTAGGGCCTGGAGCAGAACATATTCTGCTTTCAGCTGAAATTAAAAAAAAAAAAAATCACCAGTAGCAATACTGATCTCAGACAAAGCAAAAGCAAAAAATCCCTCCAATATTTATGATTATCTTTTCCTGTCATCTTAGACAATCTGACAAATATGAGATGGTACTTCACAGTTGTTTTGATTTGCATTTCTCTAATCAATAGGGATTCAGAGAATTTTTTCATATGACTATAAATGCTTTCAATTTCTTCATCTGAAAATTGTCTGTTTATATTATTTAACCACTTATCAATTGGAGAATGACTTGTATTCTTACAAATTTGACTCACTTCTCTATATATTTCAGAAATGAGGCCTTTATCAGAAACACCAGTTGTAAAAATATTTTTTCCCAATCTTCTCCTCCCCTCTAATCTTGGCTGCATTGGTTTTATTTATGCAAAACCTTTTTAATTTAATGTAATCAAAATTATTTATTTTGCATTTCATAATGTTCTCTACTTCTTCTTTGGCCATGAATCCCCTTCTGTGTAGATCTGACAGGTAAAATATGCCTTGTTTTACTAATTTGCTAATATCACCCTTTATGTTTAAGTTATAAACACATTTTGATCTTATCTTGGCATAAGGTATTTCTTTGGAAAGCTTATCCTCATTACATATAAGACTTGCTAATGGTTTTAGTAGATATTAAAAATTATTTTAGGGAAAACTCCATACATCCCTATGCTCTCTAGTATTTTTATTATCAATGGTTATTGTACTTTGTCAAATGCTTTTTCTACACCTATTGAGATAATCATATGATTTCTGTTAGTTATGCTACTAATAAATTCAATAATGCTGATAGTTTTCCCAATGTTGAACCAGTAGTGTGCATCACTGGTATAAATCCCATATTATTCTGGTGATATGATGCTGTAATATCTTTGCTAATATTTTATTTAAGAATTTTGTAGCAATATTTATTGCAACAATAGCATACAATTTTCTTTCTATGTTTTAACCCCTCTTGCTTTAAGTATCAGGGAGGTGGCAAAATGTTGGAAATTGAGGGACCAAGCTGTGGTGTATGAATGTAATGGAATAATATTGTGAAATTTATAAAATGATGAACAAATTTCAGAAAAACCTGGGAAGGCTTGTATGAACTATAGCAAAATGAAATAAGCAGAACAATTAAAATATTGCATAAGTATCAGCAGGATTGTATGATGATCAAGTAGGAATAGCTCAGCTTTTGTTAGCAACATGATAATCCAAGACAAGTACAAAAGACTAAGGAGGGAAAATGCTATCCACATACAGATAAAGAATTGATAAACTCTGAATGAAGCTATAAGGGTATTTATTTTTCACTTTATTTTGCATGTGTTTTTCTTTTAATCTGTTTCTTCTTTCAGAATTGTTATACAGAATACAGAACTATGTTCTTCCTGATAGTACATGCACGTCCTATATCAAATCAGTTACCATTTTAGGTAAAGAGCAAAACAATTAAGCAAGAAAAATTTACAACTCAAAATTTTAAAAATATAAATACTAAAAATTGTCTTGACATGCAATTGGGAAAAATAAAATACCATTAAAATAATGTAAGCTCTTTGAGCTAAGGGAGTGTCTTTGAGGCAAAGGACAGACACTTTTGTGTCTATATTCTCACCATTCAGGATCATGCTCAGGACAAAGTAAATATTTTTTTTCCATTCATTTGTTCATATCAGATGATTTTGTAGGCCTCTTCTAATTATAGCATCTTATGATTCAGTATATAATAAGTGGATTATAGAAATAAGAAATCTGAAATTCAAAGAAGTGGAATAATTTGCGGTACTAAAGAGGCCAATAGTGGTAAAACCATAATTCCAAATCAGATCTTCTTATTTTAAGGAGAGTGTTGTTTTATTTTATCATTGTACAAAGAGAAATCCAAAATTACTCTCCAAAGGGATTTTGGATAAATATGAAAGTTAAGGATATAAAAATCATAGTACCATTTCTAATATTATAACAGAAGACATTGGAAAAGATATCAGGAGAAACAAATGGAAAAGAACTTTTTAAAAGATATGTGAAGAGTGCAGAGAATGTGAATACTGTTGGAAACTGATTCTGATGAGAGAAATTTGAGGAACTTGGAGAAGAAACTTTCCAAGAAGAAAATTCCTTAGAAAAGCAAAATGAAGAAAAGGAGGAAGAGCAAGGGTAATAGAACTTTAGGTGAAGGATAATGAGAAAGATTTGAAGAGATGATTGAACAAAAGAGCTAGTAAGATAGACTCTAGATATAATAATTAATAGAGTGCCATGGTTGGAGTGAGGAAGCTCTAAATTCGAATCAAACCTCAAACACATACCAATTTGTGACCCTAGTCACTTAATTTCTATCTACCTCAGTTTCTTCATCTGTAAAATAAGGATAATAATTGCACTTGTGTCCTAAGGTAGTGAGAATGGACTAAGATAATGTGCTAAAGCATTTAGCACAGGTCCTGGCACGTAGTAAGCATTATATAAATGCTAGTTATTGTTATTATTATTAAAATAAATGAAATGGATTACATTAGTGTTATGCACTAAGGCCACCCTAATAAGCTGCAGCCAGTTACATAGGAAGATGGCCACCAGAATGACTACAGCTAAAGCAAAAGGCTAAAAAACCCTAGGATAATTTTCAAATGATTTTTCTAAAGTGTGCAATGTTTTGCGAACAAGAATTTTTTTTTTTTAATGTTCTCCCTCTTTGAACAAGAGATAAGAGGCTGAGAAACATCTTTCAACTCCCTAGGAAATTGAAATTTTCCATGAAAAATAAAAGTATTTTAATGCAAAAACAAGAAGAGGAAGGAGAATAATAAGTGTTTGAGTTTGAAGGATTGAAGAATATGACACAAAGGGGAAAGTAAAGAGTAAGGACATTGAACACTTCGAACAAAAGTGAAGAGATGAGGTTCATCAGGAAAAGTCACATGTTCCTTTTGAAGAAAGTACTTCTTGTCGATAAAGAATGTTGATGTGAGTCCACAGGGGCAATTGGTAAGATTGTGTTCACTAAAAATGACAGGTAAAAAGATATTAAGGGTAATTTTAGGGTGACTATCTGATAGATAGAATTGAAGCTCTATCTTAGGAAAGTAAGGAATTTGCTCTTTGTCTGGACTTTGCTACAAAGATAGGACTGAGAATCAAGACTTGTAAATTGAGATGTTTACATTGACTCAGGATAATTTATGGGGGTAAAATTATTATAGGCACAAGGGATCTAGAAAATATTGCTAAAATGTATGATACTGAAGTTTTTATACGGCACAAATGGTAGTTTGACCATGGCATCTGTAGCAGGGAGTGGGGGAGGAGATAAGTTTGCAGTAGAAAGAAAAAAGTTTACTTATTGAACAAATATCTAATTGATTAAAATGATGGTTTCTATGAATTAAATTTAAACTTCTGAAAAATATTTAAAAGAGAAGACTCATGAGCATGAATTATGTCTAACAAAGAGAGTCGAATTGTTATTTACTTATGATGTTGCAATATGCAAATGAAAAAATCTAGAAACCAGAGCTAGGGAGCATGGTAGACAATATTAGAATAAACATCCCTCCAGGTAGAAAAAAAAAAAGTGGCATTTTCCTTGCACTATTTGACAAACAACTTGGACAGAAAGAAGAAATGGACAAGGGATTTTTGAGAGATAGATACATAGATATATACATAGATACATAGATATAGAGCTGTGTGTATATATATATGTGTGTGTGTATGTATATACATGTATATGTATAAATATATATGTATGTGTGTGTGTGTGCATCATAAGTCTGGAGAGAACTGTCTTCATTGATAGACTTCATTTATCTAGATTTCTGCCACAGATTTGCTGTCTCCCTACTTTAAAAAAAAATGAACATTTTTTAAGATCTTTTCTTCCCTTAATGAAAATCTGGTTTTTCAAAAGATATAAGAACCAATAAGATATTGCTCATTCTCACCAACAAAGAGACAATATTTGCTGTTTGGAAATTAATAAGGACTTTGAGGGAAGCAAGTTAAGCAGAATCTCATGGCATTCGGTATATCATAAGAGTAAATTTCGAAGATATAGAATATAGGATTAATGGGAAACAATGGTCTGTAATTCTACAGGGGTTAGTTTAAATATATAAGAAGCCCTTTGTAAAGAAATATTGAAGACACAAAAAGAAACAATTCAAATTAGGAGTAAAATTAATGTTGCTTAAAAAGTTTGATATAGAAGTATAGGAAATTCATCCATCAACTTAGATTTTTAAAAGAATTCGAGAAAATCAAAGTAAGGGCAGGTAACTGAGGGTAAATAAAATAGATTTTCTAAAGATATTATAGAGGTTTACCATTACCTTCTTCAATTCATTTAACAGTTTAGAAACTGAGGTATATGGTATTAAAGGACCTGCTCAGGATCACAGAGCTAATAAATGTTTGAGTTTGGATTTAAACCGAGGACGATGAGTTTTCCTGATTCCTGGCTTGTCATTCTATTTACTGTGCAATCTAGCTTCCCTTTTTAGATATTTTGTTGCCATTTAGTCTTTTTTAGTTGTTTCTTTTTATGACCCCACTATTTACAAAGTGGTTTGCTATTTCCTTTTCCAGCTTATTTTACAAATGAAGAAACTAAAGCAAATAGGGTTAAATGACTTGCCCCGGACTACACAGCTAGTAAGTATCTGAGATCAGATATGAAATCACAAAGAGTCTTCCTAACTCCAAACCCACATTCTATGTCCTGTTAACACATAGAATGTTATGTAATCATATAATGTCATCATGTGATTCTGTGAAATTGTGGGAGCAGCTAATAAAAGAGTATTGATCAACTGTAGAATAAATAACTAGATGGAAGAGTGGTCCAGTCTGGGCCTGGAATCAGGAAGACTCATCTTCACGAATTCAAATCTGGCCTAAGACACTTCTCAGTTATATGACTGGGCAAGTTATTTAGTCCCATTTGCCTTAGTTTCTTTACCTATAAAATGAGCAGGAGAAAGAAATGGCACACCACTACAGTATCTTTTTTTTTCTTTTTCTTATATAATTTTTTTATTAAAGCTTTTTATTTGCAAAACATATGCATAGGTAATTTTTCAACACTGACCCTTGCAAAACTTTCTGTTACAAATTTTTCCCTCCTACCCCCCACCCCCTCCCCTAGATGGCAGTAAATCTAATACATGTTAATTATGTTAAAATATTTGACAGATCGAATATGTGTATACATATATTTATACAGTTGTCATGCTATACAGAAAAACAAAAAAACAAAAACAAAATCTGAGAAGGAACATAATGTAAGCAAGCATCAGTAGAGAGTGTGACAATACTATGTTGTGGTCCACACTCAGATCCCACAGGCCTCTCCCTGGGTGTAGATGGCTTTCTTCATACCACTACAGTATCTTTGTCAAGAAAATCCCAGAAAGTCGGGGGGGGGGGGGGGGGGGGGCCAGCATGGAAAAAATACTACAGCCATCGATCTCTGTGAGCTCCTGAGACCTTCCGTCACACACAGACAAATTGAGCCTCCGAACTGGTTTTGGAGTGAGGGCTCCACCAAACACTTGGACTACAACGCACTTCTATCAAATATCTACTCTGAAAAAACTCCGGAGATTACTCTTAGGGGAATTGGCCGCTTGCGATCAGACACCAGTGCGCCTGGGGTGGAAGTCGGGCTGTGACAGAGGCGGATTTTGGGCACCCAGGAAGCCCCTGGGAGACACCTGGGCCACTTTGCTCTGCTTGCAGGCAGGTGCTTTGGCAGATCTGCCTTTGGTAAAGGGTGGATTGAGAGCAGCTGAAAGTGTGGTCCTAGTGCAAATCTAGCCCGACCAGCCTCAGAACGGAAGTCAACTTGGCAAACTGCCCCAGGGCAGTTTTTATTTTTATATTTATATATTCTATTTTTATTTTTTATTTATAAAATATTTATATATTCTATTTTCAAATAGAAACTGAGGCAATATTCCCTGCTGGGGACTGATACCTCAGCTGAAAAGCATGAGTAAGAAGCAGGAGAGAGCTCTCACCATAGACAGCTTCTATGGAGAAAAACGAGAGCAGTCCCCAGATCCTGAGATTCTGAAAACAATCCCAGATAAAGCCACGAAGTCGGATTTAAGCTGGTCTCCCTTTCAGAAGGCTTACCTGGATGATTGCATAAAGAATCTCTAAAGAGAGCTAGAAGAAGATTGGGGAAATAAATTGAGAGCAGTGCAAGAAGGAAATATCGCCCTGCAACAGAGATGTGAAAAACTGGAAAATAAGTCTGGTGAACTAGAAAAAGTCGCCAACTCACTGGAAAATAAAAATAGTGAATTGGAAAAAGACAACAATTCACTGAAAAACAAAATTGGTGAATTGGAAAAAAATCACCAATTCACTGGAAAATAAAAATGGTGAATTGGAAAAAATCATCAATTCACTGAAAAATAAAAATGGTGAATTGGAAAAAATCATCAATTCACTGGAAAATAAAAATGGCGAATTGGAAAAAGACAACAATTCACTGAAAAATAAAATTGACTGGCTTTGAATCAAGAAATTCAATTGGTCAGCTACAAAAGGAGCTAAAAAAGACAACTGAAGGAAATAATACTTTAAAAATTAAAATTGAACAAATAGAAGTAAATGACTCAATAAGACTTCAAGAATCAGTCAAACAAAAACAAAGAAATGAAAAAATAGAAGAAACTATGAAATATCTCCTAGGAAAAACAACTGGCTTGGAAAACAGATCCAGGAGAGACAATCTAAGGATTACTGGACTCCCTGAAAGTCACGATGAAAAAAAGAACCTTGATGCTATCTTCCAGGAAATCATGAAAGAGAATTGACCTGATATTTTAGAATCAGAAGGCAAAAGTGGCATTGAAAGAATTCACCCATCACCTCCTGAAAGAGACACCAAAATCAAAATCCCAAGGAATATCGTGGCCAAATTTCAGGGCTATCGCACCAAGGAAAGGATATTGCAAGCAGCTAGAAAAACAGTTCAAATACCAAGGAATTGTAATTAGAATTACACAAGATCTGTCAGCTTCCACATTAAAGGATCGAAGGGCTGGGAATCAGATATTCCAAAAGGCAAAAGAACTTGGATTACAGCCAAGAATAAGTTATCCAGCTAGAATGAGCATCATCTTCCAGGGAAGAAGATGGTCATTCAATGATACAGGAGAATTTCACCTATTTCTAATGAAAAGACCAGATCTGAACAAAAAATTCGACCTCCAAACACAGAACTCAAGAGAAGCATAAAAAGGTAAAAAGGAAAGAACTCTTGAGAACTATATTTCTACTATAGGTATCCTTAAAGAATGGGGGTATAATTCGATTTTTTCTTTGATAATAATGGAAAGGAAATTAGAGGTGGAAGGGACACCATACTGAAAAAAAGGGGGGGGGAGGAAAGGAGGCAAATTAAAGTAAAAATAAAGGAGGTAAAATAAGGCAAAATCTCATAAAGAGACATAGAAGATCTAATATAATTGAGGGAAAGAAGGGAGGGCAATGAGTACTGTGTACACCTTACTCTCATTAGATTGGACTCTAAGAGAGTATATCAGACACATTTGGCTTCAAAGAAAGGCCTGACCCTCCTTGTGGGAAGGTGGGAGGGAAAGAAGGAAAGGAAAGGGATAAACTAATAGAAGGATTAGGAGAAAGGTATAAAGGAGAGGGAGGGATTCTAAAGGGGGGAGGACTATTGGTAGGAGGTGGTCATCAAAAATAAAGTACTGGGGAGGGGGGAAGAGGGGAAAGGGAAGAGAAAATCATAAGTCTGGGTAAATAAGATGGCAGGGAATACAGATATAGTTATTTTAACTGTGAATGGGAATGGGATGAACTCTCCCATTAAACAGAAGTGGGTAGCAGACTGGATTAAAAGCCAGAATCCTACAATATGTTGTTTACAAGAAACACATCTAAAACATAGAGATACATAGAGAGTGAAGGTAAAAGGCTTGAGCAGAATCTTTTATGTTTCAGGTGAACAAAGAAAGTCAGGGGTAGCAATCCTTATCTCGGATAAAGTGAAAACAAAAATAGATCTAATTAAAAGAGATAAGGAAGGAAACTATATTTTACTAATGAAGCAGTAGCAATACTAAACATATATGCACCAAGTGGTATAGCATCCAAATTCCTAGAGGAGAAACTAACAGAGATGCAAGGAGAAATAGACAGTAATACTATACTAGTGGGGGATCTCAGCCTTGCTCTCTCAGAATTAGATAAATCAAATCACAAAATAAATAAAGAAAAAATTAGGGAGGTAAACAAAAGGCTAGAAAAGTTAGGTATGATAGATCTCTGGAGGAAATTGAATGGTGACAGAAGGGAGTATACTTTTATCTCAGGGGTTCATGGAACTTATAAAATTGATCATGTGCTAGGGCATAAAAGCCTCAAAATCAAATGCAGAAAAGTAGAAATAGTAAATGCATCCTTCTCACATCATGATGCAATAAAACTCACATGTAATATAAAGCCAGAAGAAAATAGACCATAAGTTAATTGGAAATTAAATAATCTAATCCTGAAGACTGAATGGGTGAAAGAGCAAATTATAGACACAATCGATAATTTCATCCAGGAGAATGACAATAATGAGACAACATACCAAAATTTGTGGGACACGGCTAAAACAGTTATAAGGGGTAATTTTATATCTCTAGATACTTACTTGCATAAAACAGAGAAAGAGAAGATCAATGAACTGGGCTTACAATTAAAAAAGGTAGAAAAAGACCAAATTAAAAACCCTCAATTAAACACCAAATTGGAAATTCTGAAAATTAAAGGGGAGATCAATAAAATTGAAAATAAGAAAACTATTGAATTAATAAATAAAACTAAGAGTTGGTTTTATTAAAAAAAAAAACAACAACAAAATAGATAAGCCTTTAGTTAATTTGATTAGAAAAAGGAAAGAGGAAAATCAAATTGTTAGTCTCAAAAATAAGGAAGAACTTTCCTCCAATGAAGAGGAAATTACAGTAATAATTAGGAGTTTCTTTGCCCAACTTTATGCCAATAAATTTGATAATCTAAATGAAATGGAGGAATATCTACAAAAATATAGATTGCCTAGGTTAACAGAAGAGGAAATAAATTATTTAAATAGCCCCATTTTGGAAAAAGAAATAGAACAAGCTATTAATCAACTCCATAAGAAAAAATCTCCAGGGCCACATGGATTTACATGTGAATTATACCAAAAATTCAAAGAACAATTAATCCCAATACTATATAAACTATTTGAAAAAATAGGGAAAGAAGGTGTACTACCACATTCCTTCTATGACACAGATATGGTGCTGATAGCTAAACCAGGTAGGGAGAAAACTGAGAAAGAAAACTATAGACCCATTTCCCTAATGAATATTGATGGAAAAATTTTAAATAAGATTTTAGCAACAAGATTACAGAAAGTTATCCCCAGGATAATACACCATGACCAAGTAGGATTTATACCAGGAATGCAGGGCTAGTTCAATATTAGGAAAACTATTAGCATAATCAATTATATTAATAACCAAATTAACAAAAACCATATGATTATCTCAATAAATGCAGAAAAAGCCTTTGATAAAATCCAACACCCATTCCTATTAAAAACACTGGAGAGTATAGGAATAAATGGGCTTTTCCTTAAAATGATTAGTAGTATCTACTTAAAACCTTCAGCAAGCATCATATGTAATGGAGTCAAACTAGAACCATTCCCAATAAGATCGGGAGTGAAACAAGGCTGCCCAGTGTCACTATTATTATTTAATATTGTATTAGAAATGTTAGCTTTGGCAATAAGAGAAGAAAAAGAGATTAAAGAATTATAGTAGGTAATGAGAAAACCAAATTATCACTCTTTGCTGATGACATGATGATATACATAGAGAACCCTAAAGACTAAACTAAAAAACTACTAGAAAAAATTCACAACTTTAGCAAAGTTGCAGGATACAAAATAAATCCACATAAATCATCAGCATTTTTATATATTACCAATAAAGTTCAGCAGCAAGAGATATAAAAATAAATTCCATTCAAAATAACAGCTGATAGTATAAAATATTTGGGAATTTATCTGCCAAGGGAAAGTCAGGAACTATATGAACCAAACTACAAAACACTTTCCACACAAATAAAATCAGACCTAGTCAATTGGAAAAATTTAAAATGCTTATGGGTAGGCCGAGAGAATATAATAAAAATGACAATACTACCCAAACTAATTTACTTATTTAGTGCCATACCAATCAAACTCCCAAGAAATTATCTTACAGATCTAGAAAAAATAGTAGCAAAATTCATTTGGAAGAACAAAAGGTAAAGAGTTTCAAGAGAATTAATGAAAAAAAAAAGGCTGATGATGGTGGACTTGCTGTACAAGATCTAAAACTATATTACAAAGCAACGGTCATCAAAAACTATTTGGTACTGGCTAAAAAACAGAGTAGTCGATCAGTGGAATAGGATAGAATCACAAGACAAACTAGGCAATAACTATAGCAATTTAGTCTTTGATAAACCCAAAGACCCCAGCTTCTGGGATAAGTACTCACTATTTGACAAAAACAGCTGGGAAAATTGGAAACTAGTGTGGAAGAAATTAGGGCTTGACCCACATCTAACAGCACATACCAAGATAATTTCTAAATGCGTTCATGATCTGGATATAAAGAGTGATGCTATAAGTAAATTAGCGGAACTTAATATAGTTTACCTCTCAGAGAGGAAATAAATTTATGTCCAAAGAAAAACTGGAACTCTTAATTGAAAACCAGATAGATATTATTTTATATATATATATATATGTATATATATATATATGTACATAATATATATATAATAACTTTATTAAGTTAAAAAGTTTTTGTACAAACAAAACCAATACAATCAAGATTAGGAGGGAAGCAATAAATTGGGAAATCATCTTTACATTTAAGGGTTCTGATAAAGGTCTCATCTCTAAAATATATAGAGAATTGTCTTATATTTATAAAAATTCAAGCCATTCTCCAATTGATAAATGGTCAAAGGATATGAACAGACAATTTTCAGAGGATGAAATTAAAACTATTTGTAGTCATATGAAAAGTTGCTCCAAATCACTATTGATCAGAGAAATGCAAATTAAGACAAACTCTGAGGTACCACTACACACCTGTCAGATTGGCTAAAATGACAGGAAAAGTTAATGATGAATGTTGGATGGGATGTGGGAAGGCTGGGACACTGATGCATTGTTGGTGGAGCTTGAACAGATCCAGCGATTCTGGAGAGCAATTTGGAGTTATGCTCAAAATGTTATCAAACTGTGCATACCTTTTGACCCAGCAGCATTTCTATTGGGCTTATATCCCAAAGAAATCATAAAGGAAGGAAAGGGCCCCACATGTACAAGAATGTTTGTGGCAGCTCTTTTTGTAGTGGCTAGAAACTGGAAACTGAATAGATGCCCTTGAATTGGAGAATGGCTGAATAAGTTATGGTATATTAATATTATGGAATATTATTGTTCTGTAAGAAATGACTAGCAGGACGATTTCAGAGAGGCCTGGAGAGACTTGCATGAACTGATGCTGAGTGAAATGAGCAGAATGAGGAGATCATTATACACGACAACAACAATACGATATGACGATAAATTCTGATGGACATGGCTCTCTTCAACAATGAAATGTTTCAAACCACCTCCAATTGTTCACTGAAGAAAGCCATATACACCCAGAGAGAGGGATGTGAGATGTGGACCACAATATAGCATTTTCATACTCTTGATTGATGTTTGCTTACATTGTGTTTCCTTTATCTGATATGTCTTTTGTGTAGATATGATTTTTCTTGCACAACAATGATAAGTTTGGAAATATGTATACATATATTCGATTTGCCAAGTATTTTAACATAATTAACATGTAGTGGATATCCTGCCATCTAAGGGAGGGGTGGGGAGTTGGGGGGGAAAATCTGTAACAGAAAGCTATGTAATGGTTAATGTTGAAGAATTATCCATACATATGTTTTGCAAATAAAATAAAATTTAAAAAAAAGAAAATCCCAGAAAGTCAATCATGACTGAAAAATGACAACATCAAATACTACTCAAGATGATCAAACTCACCAGACTCATTCAAACTATATCATTTGCTGAAAGAATGATATGTGAATGCTGTGCCATAGACAGCAATGTTTGATTGCAGCAATCTTTTACTCACAGAAAACAGGAAAAGGTACATAAGATGAAAAGAGCAAATGTCTTGGTTTGGAACCAAAGTAAAAAGAAGGGATGAGAAAAATTCAGTATCTGAACTATAAACCAATGAACTGAATTTTAATTCCTAGTGAAATACCAGAAAATGTTAATATGAGATTGGTTACCAAATATTTAGGAAAGGAAGAAATTATCTTAGAAAGTCAGTTTGGTTTTCTCAAGAAAAAAATATCATTTTAGAATGACTTCGTTAACTTCCTCCTCCTCCTCTTTATTCTTCTTTTTGTTTATCTTGTTCTTCTTCTTGTTCTTCTTCTTTTCTTCTTCTCTCTTCTGCTAGCCTGATTAAGCAGGGAAATGTTTTTTATATAGTTTATGGATTTTTTTTTTACTATTTGACATGATCTGCCATATACTGTATGTGATTAAACAGAGAAACATAAATGAAAACAAATATAACCTCCTTTCCACGTGGCCTCAAATGATAAGTAGATTCAAAAGTTGTTGAATGACTGGAAAATTTATGGTTTCTTATCAAATTGGGAGGAATTCTTTAGTTTGTATTCCTGGGACACTCCAATATGGAAAGAGTGCCAAATTAACTTCAAACTGTTATCAGCTCCCATACATATAGAAAGCACATTCATCATATAGTGTCTTCTAGCTGATAAGTATAAATAACACTTTGGATGATAGAGTCAGAGCTCAAAAAGTTCACACAAGTTTGAAGCAGATTGAATAAGATAAACCACAATTTTAAGGTCTTATAAGACCTTCAAAATAAACCCCACAAGTAAAGATTGGGAAGCATGGCTAGATGAATTTCATATACAAAGTAAAATTTACAACATACTTAAAGCTTGAGAAGATGACAATGTGATAATCTAACAAAATATTTATCTCATTACATTTAGTTAAATGTTATTACAGTTTGTAATGAGAGTTGCATATTGTCCAGGACTTGGCAAATGGTGATCCTAATATTCTTTGTCCTGGCTAGATTATAACTACAACATTGTTTTGGATTCTGTGGATCTCTTTTTTAAAATGGCATTATTGTGATTAAAAAACCATCACATTGAGCAGGACTATCAATTTAAATATGATGTCATATGAAAATCAGTGCTCTGAGAAGGCATAACTTGGAAAAGGGAAATTGAGGGGTTAATGAAAGAAGATTTGATAGCTGTTTTCAAGTACTTGAAGAGTTATCATAATATCATAGGAATTAGAATTGTTCTTTTTGCCTTTAGAGGAAAAACTAGTAACAATGAATGGAACTTGTACAGGAATATTTAGATTGGATATGAAGAAAAGTTTCCTAATAATTCAAAAGATGAATGTGTTAACATGAGAGTTAATGAGTATTCCCTCATTAGAAATTTTTAAATGAAGTGTCTGGATCATCACTTGCTAAGCTTATGGTAAAAAGTGTTCTTATTCAGATACTGATTGGATTAGAAGGATTCTTAAATCCCCTCCAACTCTGAGATTTTGTAATAAATGGTAGAGCTGAGATTGGAACTTAATTAAGTCTTCTTATTATAAGTACTATATTTTTTCCACTGGTGATGAATTAGACATCAGAGGAAATAGGTTCTAATTCTTCCTGTCCAACAATTCAATAATCCTTGTATTTATTTCCTACAAATAGTTGTCGACTCTGGACAGTATATATGTGCTTCAATTTCTCCTTCTATAAAGAATTATTTACAATGCCTGCTCTGCAAATAAGATAATGCATTTGCAAGTACTTTTAAAGGTAGCAAAATGATATATAAGCTAAAATTATGACTATTGCTTTGCCAAATCTCGTCACATATCTTTTTTCTAAGCAAGATGTTTCCATCACCTGTGTGAAGAATTGAATAAGACCGCGTTCCAAAAGTAATATCTATTAGTTTCTGTCATTGCTGTGCCAAAGAAGTATTTTTTTTTTCAGAAACTATTTTTTAGAAAGTTGTTAAGAATTTCAGGATGTATTTGGGATGTAGCCAGGGAGAACTATTTCTTTCAGCTTTCTAGGATTGAGTGGTGACCACAAATCAAATAGTTGCATGTAGAATGAATGGATGAATGAATGGCCTAAAATTTTTGCCTATAAGTGCAAAAATGTAACTACAAGTAGATAAAAATAAACCATTTAAGACATTTTTCCCTATCCTAATCCTAGTAGCTATAGAAATAAAATTTATCAATTTACAGTACACAAAATTTACTGAATAGCTTCTTAGGCCAAAATGTCTTAAAATAGTGCTATTAAAATAAGAATAGTTTATTTCATTATAAAATATGTGGGATTTACCTAAAGTTATGATAGGATTTATGTGGATGATTGGTCTATGGCTTTCTCTCTGCACTGTTGGCTGAACCCCATTGTTGAGAACTGGGTCCTGGCTAAAAGAACCATTTGGTGAGGCAAAGGGGATAGATAAGTGGACCTAAAAAGAAAGATCTCAGACAAACTCATATTGATATAGTTAGCCCATAATTTTAGAGAAATGTACAAAAAGTATTTTATTTAAGCTTATACAAACACTCATTCTTTTTCATTTACCTTTTTTCAAGAGCTCATCAAATCTAACCTGAACTGATGAAATTGTCCACTAATTTTGCTTTCTGCTGGTCTCTCCTTGCTCCAATCCATCCTATATATTGCTGTCAAAATACTCTTCCAAAATTTAAAGTCACTTCCCTGATCAAAAATTGTCAAGGAATACTCATTGCTTATTAAATATTATCCAAACCATCTTAATATGTTAATTAAAGCTCTCCACGATTTGTCTTCTCCCTGTCTTTCCAGCCTGGTGCCATTCTACTCTCCTTCAAAAGTTCTCTACTTTAACCAAAATTTTCAATTTCTCAAATGTGCTCTTCGTGTTACTACTTTTGTGACTTTACACATAAGGCTTTTTCTCTACCTAGAATACTCTTCCAGGAAAAATATTTGAACTTCTTCAAAGCACAGCTTCCATAGTATCTGCTATGTAAAAACTTCCTCAACCTCTATATAGAAATATCTTTTCTCTATTCTGAAAATCCAAAGATTTCCAAACTTTCTTACAATACTTAAATATTATGCAAAACACTGTGTGCCATATAGAATTATCTACACTTCCTAAATACATAGAAAATTCCTTGTGGACATATATAATGCCTGATTCAGCTAATATATAATGTGTTTAATATTAGTTTTATTGATTAAATAAGTGTTCAATTGACATCAGGGAGGAAATAAATATTTCACCCATATGATGTTTAATAATAATTATTTGGGTAACTTGTGAAGATTTCAGATTATGGGGGTGCATTTTAGAATAAAACATTTCTGCAACAATGTTTAAAAACTACTATTGGCAAAAGAGAAAGCACTATTGATAAAAGAATACCAATTTTTAAAAACTAGCAAACAAAAATGCTTGGATTTAAAAGGTTTTAACCAGGAACAATTTAATTTAATATGAATGCTAAACTAAAAACAACCCAAAATGGAGTTCATATTGTCTTCAAACTTAAAGATTTCATAGCTATGAAAACCTGATTTGATGGCATATATTAAAAATGTTTGCATTTTACTTATTTATTGGAATCTATGGCATCTAAAAAACTTAATGGGGCATATAATGTTTATTGCCAGTAAAAAAAAAATATCTACTCCCTCTTCTACAGATCAGCAGGCAGCTCATATGGTAGCTTATTATTTATCAGTTTCTTCTCTTGCATTATCTCTATGCTCCTAATCTAGCTATAGTGTTCCATTTGACTTTTTTTGCAGTTAAAACTGCTTTTTAAAACTAGATATGATTTTTATATATTTTTATTTGTAGATTTGATAGAAGAAAGAGGAGATTTACTGAAAGAAATTTAGTTATTTACTTGCTCCTCGACCACTTTTGAAGTTATTACAGAAATTGTCATATTGTGTCCTTGGAAAGGTCACATATCACCTTGTTCCTGAGAAAATTATTCCCTCTAAAAATGGTTAGATTAACACAAAATACTTTCTATGATGGTATTTTTGCATGGTCGCATTTTATATTATGGCTATCTGAAGCATGCTTCTTTCTAAACTATATAACTTATTACTAAAATAATTAAGTTCCTTGTTTTCCTTACATATTTATCCAGCCAATGAGGTGCAGAGACATTAGAGGGGGGAGGAGGATTCATAGTTCTGGAAACCTGCTCACAAAGAAATGGGTTAAATAGCAACACTACAATTATACCATGAAGGGTACAGCACCTTCCAACATCTATAAAGAAATAAGGGGGGAGAATTGGGAAGACAGGGAAACAAAAGGGTAAGGGAAGAAGACAAGGGAAGGATCCAAACATGGGGGGAGGTTTAGTAATAACAAGGCATTTATCTAGGAGTAAAATTAAGGCAAAGGGTCAGCAGGGGTAGGAAAGATATGTGTGTGTCTATGTGCAGACATGTGTGTGTTTTTATATAGATATATTTAGATATCTATATATATATAATATCTAATATATATATATAATATGTGTATCTCTCTCTATATATATTTATAATATCTCTATATATAATATCTAATATATACATATATAATATAATATCTATCTGTCTATCTATATAATATATATATATCTAAATATATCTTTTCTTAACTATAGCCTGCTTAGGGATGGTGGAAGCGATAAAAAGAGGGAAAAAGAATAAAGTAAAAAAAGTGCACAGCAGAGGACAAAAGAACAATTTATAAGGAAGTAAAGAAAAGATGGACACTCATGAATATAATTTCTTATATATATATGTACATACACTTTCTTGAACTGTTATTTGTTGTTATATATTTTGAATCCTCTCTGATGTTCTTCTGCTGGATACATGACAATGTTCTCTTTTGTTTTGTTTCATTTTCTATAGTATTCCTTTTCTGTTTTTTGTTTTGTTTTGTTTTTTGTTTTTGTTTTCTTCCTCTGTTTTTTGGAAAAAAATAAATTTTAAGGGAAAAAAATATGTATCCATGCTATAGTCTTTGTCACTACAGGATTTTAGTCAAAATAAATAGAAAGCAGTTATCACATTAGTTTTCTCAGGAACATTTGCAAACATTCAGGGTAAAACACCATCCTAACAGTTGTTTATAAATATTAAAGTATTCCCCCATGGATCTAACTATGTATGAGATAAATTCTATCCTTCACTTCTGTTTTCCCTATCTTCAGAATCAAATAATTAGAAACTCAAGGAAGGACTATTTATAAGGCAGGGGTTATTAACCTGAGGTCCATGGACTTTAGATTTTCAAGGACCCTATAAACATGCATGGGGAAAAATTATACCTTTTTTCCCACTGTTGATTTCCTTTGTAATCTTATTCATTTTGTTTTATGCATTTAAAATCATTATTCTGAAGAAGTTTATTGATTTTACCAGATTGTCCAAGAGAAACAATACAGAGCATATACTGATTTCTCAAGAATAAGCCACTGGAATATTTTATAAAAATTTCAGTGGCTAACATAGTTTCTAAACTCATTCTGTCATCATCTTTCAGGATGATTCTATCTAAATGATTTTAGTTAATCATTATATACATACATATACATACAAACACAGAACTTGAAATCAGTATTGTGATTATAATAAGTTTTCCTATACATTTGTTATGTCATATAAACCATGGGCTTTTGACAGCACATTTCCCTTGTTTCCCATAAGTAATGTGAAGAAAAACACTTTGCATAATTAAAGACTTCTGGCACCACCTTACCTTCCAACCTTGACCCTTTAAGGAATGAAATAAAGGAAGCTTTCAATTAGTGAACACTTTTGAGGATTAATACTTTTAATCTGGGGCACTATGATAGATCACTAGTGATGTTTGTAGAGGCTTGAGCCCCACAGTGTCCACAAGTCACACAGAATTGTCAACTGCTTGGTCCAATTTTACTTATGTTAAATCCTGCTTCCTACCATCAATATCAACATTACCAGCATTTAACAACTTTGAGGTAAAAAAACAACCATTAATTTAGCAATGAAGACCAATATTACTTTTGACCTTCATCTTTAGCACATAAACATTAAGCATTGCTTTCTCATCAATCTAATGCACAACTTTACAGTTAATTAGATTAGATGTAAGGAAATACTTCAAAACAAAGAAATTATACAGCAAGCTTTAAGAGAGAGAACGAGAACAATTGTGTTATCATTTAAAACTCAAAAATGGTTCCTATGACTGTCCTGAATAAAGGACTGGTTGAGCTCATTCGGAATGATGTGGTATCCTAATTTTTTCTAGTAAACATGTATTCACCATTGGCCAATCTGTCATTAGTAAGGTTATTGGAAACTAATGTTTTCTTATTGGAGGCTTTTATGTGCATGATTAATAACCAGACTGCTTCTGTTTACTTATCCGACAAATTGTTGATCAAGCCAAGTACTGGTACATTCTTTATGATTTTCAGACATGTTTTTCTCTGTATCCTAGTTCTATCCTCTTCTTTTTCACTAAGAGCCTCATGGAGAATAAAATTCCTATCAGTTAGGGAACTTTGGAATCATGGCTGGCCCTTAATGCCATTGCTTTCTTCTCACTTTTCTGTTACTGAAAGAAACCTTCCATGGCATTCCTTTATGGCTTTCTTATTAAATGGATTATAAAGGGCTATAATCATTCTTCATCATTAATGGATCCGTGGAATTGAGTCGAGGGAATTTAAACATTTTGAAAGATACCTCCTAGGTTCTAAATGATGCATTTGGCCAATCTAGCCCATAACATTTTTAAATATGGAAATATGAAAATGGGCCAAAAGATCAAAAATACTTTCAGACATAGCTGGATATTTTGAGAGGTGCAGAACTCTGGGGATAATGGTACCTCTAGGTACCATTGTTAATGATATGGTGGACATACATGAATACCTATCCTTAAAAGTGTGTGTGTGTGTGTGTGTGTGTGTGAGAGAGAGAGAGAGAGACAGAGACAGAGACAGAGACAGAGACAGAGACAGAGACAGAGACAGAGAGCAAGAGTGAGAGTGAGAGTGAGTACTTTCAATCTAAAACGGTTTTCCAGCATTACATCTTTGAGGGATTTTAATATAAGTGTGTTCAGCTCAAGTCCTAATCCAATATCTCCTATTGCATAGGTGGCCTTATTTTCTAAAACAAATAAACAAACAAACAAACAAAAATGATTTTTATGCAACAAAATCTCTGATAATTTCTACCATGTTGGAAAATATTTTAGGACTCAAGAGGTGGAACTACATGTCTGTCTGTTGAGCACTATTCACTTAGGTAAATGCTAAAAGTGTATTTTTTTTTCTTTTCTTTTTTTTTTTTTTTGTTTTGTTTTCTCTTTTGGTGCAAACAAACCATTATTAAAAAGTTCTGTGTGTACAAGTATAGGTATGGGTTTTTATGCTAAAATGCTAGACCTTTTGAAATAAGATAAACAGTAATTAGGGGCACTCAATTTGGTTTCACATAGGCTGTGTCAATCCCAATTCTACCACTTACTATCTTTGTGATCTTGATGAATCCATTTAATAATCCTGAGTCTTAGTTGCCTTAATTGTAAAATGGAGGGGGGGATGGGTGAATAGGGACAGATCTCCTATTATCCTGTAAGGAAATTTGCAAGTGTATAAAAGTAATTCTATCACCTAATCTCAAAGTAGGAAGGTAACTCAAATATTTCCTACTCTAACCCAGATCTGAATGTGACAGCCTTCCTCTAAATTCCTACTCACATCTTTCACATTTTTGTTTTGTTTTTTGCCTAGCATAATATTTTTAAGTCAGATTTTTTTTTGCGTGTGTGAAAAAAAAAAAGAAAAGAAAATTGCATATTGGCCAGTGCTTCTAGTGATTAGCTGACATTTTAATTCTTCCCTGATATAGCAATGAATTGACAGTGACAATTAAGATAACAAACAACAACCAGAAAGGAAATTTTATATCTATGTAATTACATGTATATGTGTGTATATCTACTTCTAGATAACCCAGAAAATTACCTATTTTTTGGTGGTCAATCCGAAATATATGAGGCCCTACCTAATTTCTGCCTTGATAATTACTGAAATTTTTCTAATTGAAGCAATTTCTAATTGAAGCAGCAATTAAATCACTGCTTTAAGTGCTGATAATATACCAATGGGGTAAAAGATTAAAACTAAATGGAAATGAGCTCAGTTGATGCTAAAATTCTTAAGTGAATTTTGTAAGGTTACTGAGATGATAAATGTTTCAAGTAATTAAGCTGATTTGTGTTTTACCTCTCAATTTGCTATTTGTTATTATGGAGGCACAGTCATTTTGTTGGATTCTAGCAGGTAATTTAGTTGTCTGAAATAGGCTTATGACATCTCAAGAATCTAAGTTCCATGCCTCACCCCATCACCTCATACTATCAGGTTTACTGGTAAACTCTTGTGAGTATTAAGGAGTTGCCCTCAGTATTATCAGTTTTTTTGAAAGGTCTCTTTTCAGAATGCAAGAGGTTTCCTATAATTTCCCCAAAAACCATCATTCAGAGTTGCTTGATTATGATGACAGAATGAAAGCTGAACAAAATTAAATGGGTAACAAAAGAAGTACAATTAGAAAGTGCTGACTTTTATCCAATTATGCAATTGAGTGAAAGCAATTAGTTTGCTGTGCTCTGTCCAGTAGGGTAAATTATGCTGACAGGAAAGAGTAGAAGCAATTTTTTTTGTCAGACGAATTTATTTTTTGCTTAGCAAAGCTAGAAGTCAAGCAATAATGTGTCCGGGTGGATGACCTAAAGGCCAAAGTTTAAATTCTTCTTGCTAAATAACTTGATCTATATCTGAAAGTTACCCACAGGATTTGTGGTGCTTTGGTTACAGTGTCAAGACCTCAGAAAGTAAAAGAGAGGTGATGTGGATATCTTTCACAGAAATAAGTATGTTGTCCTTTGTAGGCTTCTATACCATTTCCTTATTTGCTTTATTAAGTAATCAAAAAACAAAGTTATTTTTCTGTTTTTGCCAAATTTTTTAAAATGAAAAATTTCAATATGCATGGGTTTAAGGGAGTCTTTAATTTTTGTCTTCAGTGAACAAATTTATAGAAGGTAAAAAGCATTAAGTTAGACTGAAGGGAAAAAAATGTTATCAATATTAAATTTTCCATCCTTTCCTATATTATTGAAAATCTAAAGAAAAACTTTTTAATCATTTGTATATAATTTTAATGAATTTAGTAACAAAGTATGAATTAATGTGATTCAGAGGGCATTTTTTTTTAATCCAACTGTCTTTATGATTATTTTATTCTTTCCAATTCATTTTATAGTTTAACTTTGGGCAAGTAATTCAGCTATTCTGGGCCTCAATTTCCAAATATAACAAGTAAAGTGGTAGAAATAGTTAATATCTACCATCCCTTTTTGTTTTAAATTATAAAATCTTATCATTTTATTATCTTGTAGATTTTGTGGAACAATCTATGATGTGGGTAATTTTTATCTTCCAGCAACAATAATGCTTAAGAACTTAATTTTATTTCAATCATAAATATATAATTTTGTGAGCAATATTCAATTGGTCACAAGACATGCCTATCTCCTATGTATAATTCACATCCATCTAAATGCAATACACCTACATATTAATGAAGACACAATTTTACATTTCTTTTTAAACATTTTCTGTTCCAAGAACATATACCTAGTGGACAAGGATTTCAAAGAATAACTAGAAGAGATCTATTTGTGTCTAGATGAAATAACTTTACTTTTACTCCCTCTTCTAGGAACTGAAAAGTTATTTTCTTTTTTAAAAAATTCTTGGAAAATGCTGTCCCAAGTAAATTGAGAGATTCTTGGAATGTACTGGAAGTGAAATTTGAATGTATAGATGGGAGAAGAGACTAAGGTAGAAATTGGAGAGAAAGAAAGATATAAACTCTGGGGGGAGAAAATGAAGAGGAATAATCAGCAGTGGCTGTTGTGCATCATAGCCTTCATCCACAGAAGCTGACAAATCAACTGGAACCAAAAATATGGGAATGTCCAATTATTAGTAAACATTTCCAGAAAAGAATATGTGCAGTATGTGTGTGTGTTTCTATGTATATAAAGATGTACAAATACAATATATATGTGTGTATATATACATATATATGTAATATATGCACAAAATCTTGTATTTGTATTTGAATGGATAGATGGATGGATAAATGGAAATTTTCTTTCCTCTCTTTGGTATTCAAAGGGATGAATGACAGTTTTTTATTCTTTAAAGTCATCTAATTGCTATTTTAATTAGCACCCTAAGTCCATTGATTTGAGATAAAGGATAGGTCCTAACTTGCTGAATATATGCCTAATTATTTAAGAAAGGCAAAGGAAAGAGAAAATAAACAATGATAGTATTATTATATAATATATATAAAAATAGTTTGAACCCTTACTCTGAAGTGCTAGCCTTCTACCCTGTCTGGCAGCTCTGAGATAAAAGATAAAGAATTTTGATTTATTAATTTTCTAAACATTCTAATTGATATAAAGATGGGTCCAATTTTTTCTGCCCTGAGGCTAAAGCAAGTGAGTTGCCATAGTGATTTGGATAGCTAACTGAAGAATAAAGGTGATCAGGTTAAGTTTACTATTTCACAGTTATACTCTTCTCCCTTGCCTCCCCCACAAGAAAAGGAAAGCTTTGTGTAGTAATGGAGCTACTGAAAGTAGATAGGAAGTAGTAACTGCCTGAGGACTAATGGAAGGGAGTGTTTGGACCTACCTGGTCATATCTTAATTCCAAAAGTTTGAGGCAAAATAGGGTTTGAATATGTTTTCTTTTTTGCCTTTAATCTTTAACTGAAATCATTTCAAAAGCTATATCTGAATGGGGTTTCTTTAGGAAAGCTTTGGGGAAAATAAGACATTTTCTAAAGTCTTTAAATAGAGATCTGATATTTTTAATGGCATCTATGTTTCTGGTTTCTCTTAAAAGGAGGTAAACCATTGTTATTTTTTTCCCTCTCCCTTTACATGAAAATTCTTCATTATTAATAGGACTTGGGTTGGAGGAAAAGTACAGTGGGAAATGGAGATGAGGTAAAAATAAAAGCCGTATTTTTTTAAAAATAAGTAAAGCAGTGAATTTGGCAAGTTTAAATGTCCAAATAATAAAATTAAAATGAGTTGTTAGTCAAATGACAATATCAAATCAGAGATAAAGTTTAACTTTCAGAAAGTCTATTTGTTGAAAGTGAGAAACTATTTAATAATATTTCTGCAAGTAAATACATGTGAATTTCAAAAATAATGAAAATATATTATAGAATTAAAAATCATTGAGATTAGAGGCTTTTAAATGTTTTATTTTTATAACTCCACTGCACACATTTGTGCAAAAGGTGCTTATTATTTGTTTATTTGAATTGAACTGTTTCACATGAAATATTATCAAGCTGAGTATGTTGAATAAAAGATATGCAAAAGTTGAGTGGTCAATAGCCTTGGAATAACAGTGTTACTGATTTTAAAGAGTTTAGTAATTATCAACCATTATCAACACATACACACATTCACAAACACAAAATCTCTCTGTCTCTCTCTATAAATACATATTTGTATGCCTCTATGTATGTATGCATACATCTAATATACATGTATATTATAAGTGTGCATGCACATATCCTATAGTCTTCATTTTTAATACTTTTTTGTTAAGGTAGCTAGGCAGTGCAATGGGCCTAGAATCAGGAAAATTCATCTCCTGACTTCAAATCTTATTTGAGATACTTTCTAGTTGTATGGGTCTGGGCAAATCACTTAACACCATTTGCCTCAGTTTTTTCACCTGTAAAAATGAGCTGGAAAAGAAAATAGCAAACAACTCCAATATCTTTGCCAAGAAAACCCCAAATGGGGTCACAAAGAATTGGATGTGATTTTTAAAAATGTCTAAGAAAACCCTACATGTTTTAGAAATGAAGAGCATCTTAGAATTTTTAGTTCAGTAGGACAATCATTCTCTTTCAGCCCATAAAATTGAGATTCCCTTAAGCTTTAAGACAAGACAGAAGCATGACCAGTAGTGGTATTTGAAGCATCACAGTACAATTTTTTTGAGAAGACAAACCAAGAGTAAGGAGTTAGCAGCAACAGTAGAAAAGTAAGAGTAACTATTCCAATCCAAGACTTAACAAATAAGAATGGAAAGAATTGGAGATGTGAGACAACAAACAAAAGAGAAACTGAAAGGGCTACTGAATTGAGATTGAAAAAAGAAAAATCAATGGAAATCATCAGACACTTACATGAAACTCAGAACAGAAAACTAAGACTAAATCATAGCTTGTACTTTAGAATTGGCAAGTTTCCAAAGGTCTACTCTTTTTTCTTTTTTCCTCTCCTCATTGTCTGTCCAGTACATTGAACTTTGACCTAGTTGCTTTCATAATTTAATCTAAATATAATGTTTCTTATAGCCTGAATTTGCCTTTAATATATGACTTGGGAAATATCTCAAAATAAACAATTAAAATTAATAGAAATAGCAAAATCTATCTCGGTACACTAGGGCTTTTATCAACTGGTGACTAAAGGTATTTATAATTACTTTAAAAATTTCCGTTTCACTTAAACTCCACAAATTTCAATTCAAAAGGCCATATGGATCATCATATTTGCTCTAAACTAAAGGAAATCTCACAATTGGAAAGGATTCAGATGGAAAGGAGAATTCAGAAAGTTCAAAGTATAATCAAACAATAGATCATAAACTTATCCATTCACTATGACCAATGAAGAGAAGTCTAGAAAAAAATAATTTTTGCCCTATTCAAGAGTGGAAGAAGAGACAATAAATTTCTAGGAATCAACATGATGAAGTAAATAGTAAATAACCATAATCCCCCATTATTCACCTCCAAACAACCATAGAATAATACCCAAAAAATTCCTAGAATGGGTGAACCAGCAAAAAGATGGCACAAAATCATCTTTTAGTCCAAGAACCTTGAAATGTCAGAGGAGGGGAGGTGGGAGGAGGGAGGGAGGGGAGTCTGTCTCACTCAGGTAAAATTGGAAGACCATCTAGGATCTAGGACAGGAAAATTTTCAGCAAGCCAGCAGTGAGAAACCACCTCAACAAACCATAAAGAGATCCTGAGTTTCAAAAGCCATAGAGCAGGCAAAATCCAACACCATGACACCCCCCACCTACACCTGCCTCAGCATATGAAGGGGAACAAACAGATTCCAAGTAGGAGAGCAAAGTGGAAAATGGACAGCCTGCAGCCGCCAGTCTTGCAAATGCTTCAGTATATTTCTGCAGAACTGCAGACACACTCACACTGGCTACAGCACACACCAGATATCAGCACTAGGACACCAGCTCAGCACCAGACAAGCTGCCAAAGGCCTTCAGCAGCACCAGCCACATGCCAGCATATACGGACAGGAGAGGTACCCATAAGCTTCAGGGCACCATCAGAGCAGCAAGAGGCCTTCAGCTCCTGACCCAGGAAGCCTTAATAGTAGAGTTCAAACTTTAAAACTAGGGAAAAGGCCTATTAAAAAAACAAAAAAAAACAAAAAACAAAAAGTTAAGAGAAAGAAAGCCAAACTACAGAGCTATCAGGTAAAGTTAAAAAAACAAACAAACAAACCAAAAAAAACAACTGCAAAAAATGTTTGTGGCAGCTCTTTTTGTAGTGGCTAGAAAATGGAAGCTGAAGGGATGCCCATCAATTGGAGAGTGGCTGAATAAATTATGGTATATGGATGTTATGGAATATTATTGTTCTGTAAGAAACGACCAGCAGGATGATTTCAGAGAGGCCTGGAGGGACTTGCATGAACTGATGCTGAGTGAAGTGAGCAGAACCAGGAGATCATTATATATGGCAATAATAATACTATATGATGATCAGTTCTGATGGACATGGCTCTCTTCAACACTGAAATGTTTCAAACCACTTCCAATTGTTCACTGAAGAAAGCCATATACACCCAGAGAGAGGCCTGTAGGATCCGTGTGAACCATAATATAACATTCTCACTCTGTTGTTTGTTTGCATTTTGTCTTTTTTTTCTCAGTTTTTTTTTATTTTGATCTGATTTTTCTTGTACAGCAAGATAATGGTATAACTATGTATACATATATTGGATTTAACATATATTTTAACATATTTAACATGTCTTCTAGGGGAGGAGGTGGAGGAAAAGGGGGAAAAATTTGGAACAGAAGGTTTTGCAAGGATCAATGTTGCATATGTTTTGTAAATAAAAAGCTTTAATTAATAAAAAATGCAAGTATACAGAAAGAAACAATTTTAATATGAGAGGCAGGTAAATTTAGCACCTGTAACATTA
Organism: Myrmecobius fasciatus; assembly: GCA_023553655.1. Taxonomy (NCBI): domain Eukaryota; kingdom Metazoa; phylum Chordata; class Mammalia; order Dasyuromorphia; family Myrmecobiidae; genus Myrmecobius; species Myrmecobius fasciatus. The sequence continues at coordinate 280,280 of JAJPUD010002389.1, read as the reverse complement.
AAGGATTCCAGAAAGCAAAAAAAAAAAAAAAAGTTAGGACTACAATCAAGTCTCACCTATTTAGCAAACTTAAACATTATTTCAATAAAGAAAAAAAAATGTTCATTCAGTGAAATAAAAGGATTTTTAGTTTTCATGAAGAAAAAACCACAACTGAACCCCCCCCCAAAAAAGTGACATCCAATATCAAGTCCCATGAGAAGCCCAGAAAAGGAAAAAGGAAAAAGAAAACATATGATTTTTGATGGAGCTGAACTGTTTGCATCCCTTCATAAGAAACCAATACTTGTAATATTTCCCCTTTATTAATTATTTTATTTTTTCTGATTATACATATATATTACCTTCTTTAATATATATATTTTTATGAATCAAGTTGAGAGAGAAAATCAGAACAAAAGGGGAAAAAAAACACAGGAGAGAGAAATATAAAAGAAAATAAGTCAACATAGTATATGTTCATTAACATTCAATCTCCATAATTCTTTTTCTGTATACATATCACATTTTCTGTCCAGAATTTTTTGGGGTTGCCTTGGATCAATGAACCACTGAGAAGAACCAAGTTTTTCATATTTGAACATCTCACATTATTGCTGTTACAATATACAATGTATTTCTGGTTTTGCTTGTTTCACTCAACACCAGTTCATGTAAATCTTTCTAAAATCAACTTGTTTATCATTTGTTATAGAACAATAATATTCCATTACCTTCATATTCTACAACTTATTCAACTATTCCACAATTGGTGGGCATTTACTCATTTTCCAATTCTTTGTTACCATAAAAAGAGCTGCTATGAACAATTTTGCACATGTATGTCTTTTTCCCTCCTTTATGATTTCCTTGCAATACAGACCCAGTAGTGGCATTTCTGGGTCAGAGTATTTGTTTTATAACCCTTTGTTCAAAATTCTCAATTGCTCTGCAAAATGGTTGGATCATTTCACACCTCCATCATCAATGCATTAGTGTCCCACTTTCCCCATATTCCTCCAACATTCATCATTACTTTTTTCTTTCATCATCAGCCAATCTGAGAGGAGTAAAGTGGTACATCAGAGTTGTTCTAATTTGTATTTCTCTAAACAAGAGTGATTTAGAGCACTTTTTTATAAGACTAGATTGCTTTCATTTCGTTATCTGAGAATTGTCTATTCATATGCTTTCACCATTTATCAAGAATTGTATTCTTATAAATTTGACACAGTTCTTTATATATTTTAAAAATGAGTTCTTTATTAGAATTACTGACTGTAAAAAAAATTCTTTTTGCCAGCTTTGTATTTTTTTTTAAATCTTGTTTGTGTTGGTTTTGTTTGTGCAAAACCTTTTTAATTTAATGTAATCAAAGCTGTATATTTTGCATTTCATAATATTCTGTACTTTGTCTTTGGTTATAAATTCCACCTTTCTCCAAAGATCTAATAGTACATTATGCCTTGCTCCCCTAATTTACTCATGGTATCACCTTTTATGCCTAAATCATTTATCCATTTTGACCTTATTGTGGTATGTGGTGAGAGATGTAGGTGTATGCTAACTTTCTGACATATTATTTTCTAGTTTTCCCAACAATTTTTGTGAAATAGTGAGTTCTTATCCCAGAAACTGGAGTTTTGGGCTTTACCAAATATTAGATAACTATAGTCATTAATTATTATGTCATGTGTATCTAACCTATTCCACTGATTCACCACTGTATTTCTTAGCCAGTACAAAATGGTTTTGATAGTGACTACTTTATAATATAGTTTAGGTCTGTACTGCTAGACCACCATTCTTTGTATTATTTTTTTTCCATTAATTCCTTTGATATTCTTGTTCTTTTATTCTTCCAGATGAATTTTGTTATTATTTTTTCTATCTCTATAAAATTCTTTGGCAGTTTGATTGGTATGGTAATGAAAAAATAGACTTTAGGTAGAATTGTAATTTTTATTATATTAGCTCTGCCTACCTATGAGTAATTGATAGTTTTCCAGTTGTTTAGATTGTACTTCATTTGTGTAAGAAGTTTTTTTTGTAATTGTTTTCATATAGTTCCTGGGTTTGCTTTGGAAGGCAGACAACCAAATATTTTATGTTGTCTACAGTTATTTTAAATAGAATTTCTCTTTCTTTCTCTTTCTGATGGGATTTTTTCTGTAACATATAGAAAGGCTGATGATTTGAATGGGTTTATTTTATATCCTACAACCTTGCTAAAAAAAAGCCGTTAATTGTTTCAAGTAGGTTATTGAATGATTTTTTTTTTTTTAGAATTTTTTAACTACATCATTCTGTCACCTGCAAAGATAATTTTATCTCTTCATTGCCTATTATAATTCCTTTAATTTCTCTTTCTCTTATTTTTTTTTGCTGAGGCAATTGGGGTTAAGTGACTTGCCCAGGGTCACACAGCTAGGGAATGTTAAGTGTCTGAGACAAGATTTGAACTCAGGTCCTCCTGACTTCAGGGCTGGTGCTCTATCCACTGCGCCACCTAGTTGCCCCTCTCTTATTATTTCTAAAGGCAACATTTCTAGTTGAGTATTGAATAATAATGGTGATAATGGGCATAATTATTTCATCCCTGATCTTACTGGGAATGTGTCCAGCTTCTCTGCATTACAAATAATGCTTGTGATTGGTTTCAGATAGATACTACTTATCATTTTAAGGAAAATTCTCTTTATCCCTATGCTCTCTAGTGTTTTTAACAGGAATGGGTCTGGTATTTTGTCAAAAGCTTTTTATGTATATATTGAGATATTCATATGTTTGGTGTTATTGATGTGGTCAATTATAGCAATAGTTTTCCTGATATTGAACCAGCACTGCATTCCTGGTACAAATTCCATTTGGTAGTAGTATATCATCCTGCTGATAGTTGCTATAATTTCCAAAGCAAACCCACAGAATTTGGACAGAAAATCTCATCTGCACCCAGAAAAAGAACTAAGGGGATTAAATGTAAATCAATCTATGCTCTGTTCACTTCTTTTTTCTGTTGTTTTGTTTTTTCTCTCCCATTTTTTTCCCTTTTCCTCTGATTTTTTTCCCAATATGATTCATAAAGCAATATGCATTAAAAATAAATAAATTTAATAAAACATTTGCTGTTATATCTTTGCTAACATTTTATTTAATTTTTTGCATCAATATTCATTAAGAAGATTGCTGTGTAATTTTTTTTCTCTATTTTGGCTCTTCCTGTATTAGGCTTCAGTACCATATTGGTATCATAGAAGGAATTTGGCAGGACTCTTTCTTTACCTATTGTTCCAAGTAGTTTCCATAGTATTAGAATTGTTCTTTAGATGTTTGTAAGAATTCATCTATAAATGGATATGGCCCTGGAGATTCTTTGATTAGAGAGTTCATTAATAACTTATTCAATATCTTTTTTTCTAAAATCAGACTATTTAAATAATGTTTCCTCTTTTGTTAATCTGCAAAATTTATACTTTTGTAAATTCAATTATTTCAATTAAATTGTCAGACTTGCTGCTATACAGTTGGAAAATAGCTCCTAATTATTGCTTTAATTTTTTTTTCATTGGTGCTAAGTTCACCCTTTTCATTTTTGATGCTGGCAAATTGGCTTTCTTCTTTTTTCTAATTAAATTAACCAATGGTTTATTTATTTTGTACTTTTTTAAATAAAATCGATCCAATTTTAAAAATTAATTCAATAGTTTTCTTGGCTTCAATTTTATTAATCTCTCCTTTGAGTTTCAGAATTTCTAATTTGATATTTAATTGGTGGTTTTTAATTTGTTCTTTTTCTAGCTTTTTTAGTTTCCTACCCAATTCATTGATCTCCTCTTTCTCTAGTTCACTCATGTAACTATTTAGAGATATAAGATTTCCCCTAAGCACTGTTTTGGCTGCATCTCATGTTGTCTCATTATTGGTTTTGGTATGTTGTCTCATTATTGTCATTCTCTTAGATGAAATTATGGATGTTTCTGTAATTTATCATTTAATCCATTTATTATTTAGAATCAGATTACATAATTTCCATTTGGTTTTTAGTATATATTTCCCTTGCCCTTTATTGAATATAATTTATATTGCTTTGTGGCCTGAAAAGCAAGGATTTAATCATTCTACCTTTGTGCTTTTGATTTTTGCCCTAATACATGGTCATTTTTTTTTGTAAGTGCTATATATTGCTGAGAAAAAGTTATATTTCTTTCTGTCTCTATTCAATTTTCTCCTGAGATCTATCATACCTAGATTTTTCTAAGACTCTATTAACTTTCCCCATTTCTTTTTTCTTTATTTTCTGATTAGATTTGCTTAATTCTGAGAGGGGAATATTGTGGTCCCATACTGATATAGTTTTGATGTCTATTTCTTACTGTAACTGGCTTAATTACTTTCTAAGTATTTTGATATCTACTACTTGATGCATATACATTTAGTATCATTATTACTTCATTGTTTATGATACCCTTCATTAATATGTACTTTCCTTCTTTATCTCTTTTAATTACAACAGAATTGCTACCCCTGCTGTTTGTACTTCAGCTGAAGTATAATAAATTCTGCTCCAGCCTTTTATCTTTACTCTGTATGTATTTCTCTGTTTCAAAAGTGTTTCCTTTAAACAAGGTATTTTAAGATTCTGTATTTTAATCTACTCTGGTATTCACTTCTGTTTTATGGGAGAGTTCACCCCATTCACATTCACAATTATGATTACCAGCTCTGTATTTCCTTTCATCCATTTTCTCCCTGTACATTCTTTTGTTCTCTGTGAGGAAAATCCAAGGGAGTGAAAGCTGTTTCTTTGTTCTCAGGACATGACAAGAAGTTGCCATGCATCCCTGGGAATAGCTGAGAGTTACAGCAAGTTGATGACTGTGTAAGGATGTTCTCATGAACTACTCGCTTGGCGGTCAGCAGTTGACATAATGGGAAGGCTCTCCTCCCACTTGAATTCTCTCACTGTCCATGAGGTGTCCATGAGATGCTCATGCAGGCTTTTTGCACAGTGATTGTAGAATGCTCACTGATTATGCTTGCTAACCCATATAAAACAAAGGTTATGCTGGTCAATAAACCAAAGTCTTTTCCTACCATCACTGGCTTCTGTCTCATCAATCCATTCCTGAGACAGGGAGCCTGAGCTGGTCTCACGCTCGCCAACTGAAGTGCCCATGACAATTCTCTTTTTCCACTTTGTTCTTCCTTGGTAATGTTTTGTTTTTAACCGACCCCACTCTCTACCTGCCTTACCTTCTATCACTCCCCTTCTCTTACTCCTTTCTCCTTGTGTTTCTGCCACCCCTTCTATCTAATCATTCCCTTTTCTTTCCCCTTCTATTTTTTAATAGGGTAAGATAAATTTCCATGCTCAACTGAATGATTAAGTTATTCCCTCTTTGAGCCAAAACTGAGTAGATTATGTTTCAGACAATTTCTCATTCCCCTTCCTTCTTTCCCTCTATTGTAATGCATTTTTTGTGTCTCTTCATGTGATCTAATTTCTCCTTATACCTTTCCCTTCCTCTTCTCCCCATACTGTCCTTTTTTGCATTTTTAATGAAGTTTTCTTTTATTTCATAACATCAAAGTCTATTCACAACCACACAACCACAACCATGTTCCTTTTACCTGCCCCCATAACAGATACAGTTCTCAAGAATTAAATATAGCATTTTCGCATCTAGGGATGTAAACAGTTTATCCTTCAAGTAATAAATATTTTCCCCGTTTACTTTTTTTTATGTTTCTCTTGAGTGCTGTGTTTGAAGATTAAATTTTCTGTTTAGTTTTTGTTTTTTCAATAGAAATGATTGAATGTCTCTTACTTCATTGAAGATCCATTCCCATCCCCTGAAGGTGATGCTTAGTCTCTCTGGGTAGGTAATTCTTGATTTTAATCCCAGGTCCTTTGCCTTCTGGAATAGAATACCATAGTATTCCAGGCCCTACAATTCTTTATTGGTGATGCTACCAGTTTCTGGGTAATCCTGACTGTTGTACCTTGATATTTGAATTGTTTTTGTCTGGTAGCTTGTATTTTTCCCTTGAGATTATAGTTCTGGAGTTGTGCAAAATGTTCCTTGAGTTTTTTTCTTGTGGGATCTCTTTCTGAAGGTGTTCCTTGATTATTTTCCCCTCTGTTTCTAGTATCATAGGTCAGTTTTCCTTAAAGATCTCTTGAAGACAAGTATCCAGGCTTTTTTTGGTCAGGGCCTTCAGATAGACAAAAGATTTTTAAATTGTCTCTCCTGGATCTATTTTCCTGGTTGGTTGCTTTTTCAATGAGGTTTTTGACATTTTCATTCATTTTTTCATTAATTTTAGTTTTTTGGACTGATTCTTGATATTTTATAGAATCATTAGCTTCCATTTGCCCCATTCTTGTTTTTAATGTATGATTTTCTTCATTTTCCTTTTGATCTCATTTGCCATTTGATTAATTCTACTTTTTTTCTTTTCTTTTCTTTTTTATTTAAGTTGGCAAAAAATAAGATTTATTTTGATACTGAGAATTCTCAGAGGGTGAATAGAAAATTACTATTCTATATTAATTTTCAGATTAAAGTAGTAAGATCTTTCAATATTAACAGACCTGAACCTTCTAAGATCTTTCAATATTAACAGACCTGACCCTTCCATTTGACCGTTCCATGGACTCTGTATAATCTTGGCAACAGAAACCAGGGACTCGCCATTCCTGGGACAGTTTATGATCAAAGGTAGGTGGCTCCTCCTTTGAACATAAACCTTTGGTAGAAACAAGCCAAACTCAGGATCCTGGAACAGGTCAAAGTAACTAACTTTAGTCACGTAGACTGCGTATGTTGTGGATACTTACCATAACTCTGTAACAGCCTTTGGCTGAGAGCCTCTTTTGTATGAAACATATATAAAGCTCATACTTTAAACTTACTGCTGAGCCTCACTTGTGGAAGGACGCTTCGCGCAAGAACACCTCCCAATTCAAGTAGATTGAGCTGAAACGGGGCTCCCAGCCATTTGATGCCAGAGGTTCCATTGAATTGGTGATGTATTCTCTCCCCCTATCTATCCTTATTATTAGTGGTTTAATTTTAGTCATTATTGTCTTGTCTTGCTGCCTGTATAAATCTAAACTGTCGATACCGTGCCTTTTATAATTAAACTTTTACTTCTGTTTCCATTTGAGTTTGAGAGCATCATTTATAGGAGCGAATCTGAACCCATTCAAATATCACAAAACAGAGGGCTAGGATCTTGATTAGGAAAAAAGCAGAGAATTGAGAGACAGAATACAACTTTATCCCAATCTTCTATCCTCTAAGATTCCACATTGATTCCATGGCCTAAGGCTAAGGAGAGATAGAAAGTAATCACCAGAGGAATTAAGGGTGGAGGGTGATGGGCTAGAGAGTAATCTACAGGTGAATTAAGGGTGGTGATTATTTTAGGAGTTTCCTGAGGCTAGTAGAAGTTAAGGAGTAATCTCCAGGAGAATTTAGGATGGATGGTGGTGGGCCAAAGTCAGAAGATTCAGGGTTTTCTGACTCCCCCCACAAAAATCTGGGGACTAAAGAGTCCTATTAAATAATTCCCCCCCTCAAGCAGTCACCCCCAAATTCATTTGGGGCAAAAGGACAGAGGTCTCATCTTCTAGAGCTGCTTCAAGCTGACAAGGGGTGTAGATTTGTCCCTATGCTCAATGTGTGTTCAGCCTGGGAGGGGAAATGTGTGATATGAAGATGGCAGCAGCATCTAGGGGATGATGAGTGTCTGAGTCAGTTAGCCCATCATGTTCAGACTGAATGAATAGTTGGAAGTTCATAGCTTGGAACCTGGAGGAAACAAATCTCATAAGTAAGTTAAAAATGTGGTGGCATCCAGGAGGGGGGTGGCAGCATTTGGGAATGGGACCTTTGCAAATAATGCATCAGGTTGCATATGTGGGCTGCTTTGAGGATGCTGATGGCCCACCCAACAATCCTGAATGCCCCAATACCCATACAGTTTCCTAGCCTGACTAAAGACTAAGGTGTTACCTCCCCACTGGCAGGGACCACAGAATGACACCAAGAAAGCAGGAGAAAAAATGCTAGGAGCAAAATTCTCATCCTTGGAGAAGACTAGCGTGAAAGAAAGACACAGACAATTTCACCCTTCTTCCTCCCATGTGTTCCTGGGTCCTGTAGAAGAGTAGTTTCTGGTCCTCAATGAGTTCACAGGAATATTCTGAAATATCTGAGGGAGTAGTAACAGAAGCAATATTTTTGATTCTAAAAACCTAAGTACAGCTGGAGAACCCTTACAGTTTAATTGACGTTGGAGTAGTCAGAATGACCTTATATGGTTCTTTCCACTTCAAGCCAGAGGGTCAGTATTTTGAAGTATCCAAGATTTCAAGTATACCATGCCCCCTGGATTTTACAAGGGGGGCAGTCTGAGTATGAGCTCCAGTAGGTTTAAGGAGATGCTCCTTTGCATATTCAGAAAGGGCTTTCTGGACTACAGAGTTGAGTTGCAAGCGGGGTGACCAGATGCTGTTCTGAATCTACAAGAATGTCCATGATTAAGAAGGATCTCCCATACAGAAATTCAAAGGGGCTCAGCTTGCAATTCAGACTCTAAAAAGCCCTAAAGGGAGATTCTCCACCCAATCCCCTCAAGTCTCTAAGCACAGTTTTGTAAGGATTCCCTTGAGGGTGTGATTCATTTTCTCCATCTTTTCAGAAGCCTGAGAACGCCAGGCAGAGTGGAAGTGGTAAGTGATTTTAAGTGCCTCTGCCATGTTTGGGTTTCCTGAGAAATGAAGGCCAGATGTTGTTCTTCAAGGAGCTGGGCAGGCCAAAGCCAGGTATGACCTCTTTTAGAAAGCACTTTGATACCTCCTGAGTTTCCTCAGTCCTGCAGGGAAAAGGTTCTACCCAATTAGTAAAGATGTTAACAAAGACCAAAAGTAACTTGAAAGGTCTGCAAGGGGGTATATGTATAAAATCTATTTGCGAATCTTCCTCTGGATATGCGTCCCTTCTCTGAACAGACTTAAGAAGAAGGGGAGGTTTAACAGCCCCTTCAGATTTTACTTAAGCACAAACTGGGCAGGCCTGGCAGACCTGTCTAATTGTTTATCCCAGATTGTGACTAGTAAAAGTACGTTTCACAAGGGATTGAAGAGCATTTCTTCCCAAGTGGGAGCTTGGTGTAAACCAAAAAGAAGTTTCCACTGATTTGCCTCTGGGACTAAAAATTGGCCTGAGGGTATTTGAAACAAGACCTAAGGAGAAAGGTTGTATTATTGCCTTTCTTCTGCAAGGGCTTGTTCCTGTGAACTATATCAAGGATGTAAGAATCAGGGTCCTGGGGGATTAACGGTGACATAGTCAGGGACAAATGGACAGCAGTATGAGCAGCTGAACCTGCAAACCTATTCCTCTTGGCCTGAAGTGAATTTCCCTTCTGGTGTTCTTTACAAAATATGACTGAAATCTCTCTAGGTTTGTGGCCAGCTTTTAATAGTTGTAGAATTTCCCCTGCATATTTAATAAGAGAATTCTTTGCTGTCAAAGTCCCCTCTCTCTCCACATAGATTTATGAGCCTGCAATATATGAAAAGCCTATTTGGAATCTGTATAGATGTTCACTCTCATTCCCTTCCCCAGTTCCAAAGCTCTGGTTAGGGCAATGAGTTCAGTTTTCTGGGCAGAAGTCCCAGGAGGCAGTGGCTTAGCTTCTAAGGTTCCACTGAGGGTCACCACAGAATAACCTGTCTTTCTTTCCCATTTTCAAGAAAACTAGACCATCTCTAAAGCATTCACCATCTGGGTTGTCAAGAGAAATGTCCTAAAATCAGGTGGACTGGAGTAGACAGAAATCTAAAGTTTCCTCACATATATGAATGATGTCTCCAGACTGAGTGTTGTCAAGAAACACAGTGGCAGGGTTAATAGTGTGACACACTTGGAGAGTCAGTTTGGGGGTGTGTAGCAGGAGGGCCTGATATATAGTAAACTGCCCACCAGCAAGCCACTGATGGCCTTTGGCTTCTAAAATGCTCTAAACCCAATGGGGAGGTTAAAACTTCCAATGGCTGCCCTAGGATGAGTTTTGAGGCTTCTTCAATTAGAAAGGCCATACCAATCACTGCTCTAAGGCATGAGGGCCACTCTAAGGACACTGAATCGAATTTCTCTGTGAAGTAGGCAACCAGTCTGGGATCAGATCCAAGAGCCTGAGTTAAGACTCATAGGGCCTGGCCCCTTCATTCATCTACATACAGAGTTAAAGGCTTTTCTAAATTAGGTAGAGCCAGGGCAGGGGCAGAAGTCAGTTTGGCTTTCAGGGTCTTAAAAGCTCTGGCCTGATCAGGGCCTCAGTCAAGGGGAAGGTTGTCAGGGCCTTGAATAGAATCATAGAGGGGATTGGCAATAATCCCAAAATTAGGTATCCAAATTCTGCAGAAATCAGCCATGCCCAGGAAAGTTCATAGCTGTCTCATTGAGGCAGATTTAACAAGGCATAAGATCATCTGCTTTCTCTCCTCTAGGAGAAAACAGGAAATGATAATGAATTCAAGGCCCAAATATTTGCCAGACTGATAGGCAATGTGGGCTTTGGATAAGGAGACCCTGTGGCCCCTAGAGGCCAGAAAATTAAAGAGTTTTTAATGGCTGCATTTAAGGAAGCCTCTCAGGTGGGGCTGCAGATCAAAATATCATCCACTTATTGGATGAGACTGTTGTTAAGCAGTTCCAAATTCCTTAAATCTGTAGCCAATGCTTGTCCAAATATGTGGGGGTTATCTCTGAAGACCTGGGGCAAAACTAAGTTAATTGGTGAGATTGTTTTCCTGGCTTTGCCCTTTGAAAAGCAAAAAGAAATTGTGAGTTTTTAAGCAAAGGTATACAAAAGAAGGCATCTTTAAGATCTAGAGTGGAGAACCATCTTGTGTCTGTGTTTTGTGGGATCTGAGTAAGGATAATAAAAGGATTAGGTACAATGGAGTAAATTGGAATAACTGCCTCATTAATTGCTCTGAGGTCCTGTAGCATATGAAACTCCCCATTCGGTTTTCTAATGGAGAATTGGGGTATTGCAGAGACTTGAAGGGAACTAAAAGTTTGGGCTTAAGAAAAATTTCTCAAACTGGTTGCAATCCCTCCCTAGTCTCTGGCTTTATTGGGTATTGGTGTTTATGAGAGAATACACTGGGATCCTGCAGCCCTACTAAGGCTGTTTTGAGTGGCTGTCCCAGGGATTCCTTGGTCATAGACAGAGGGATCTATTTCCTCCCTGATTTCAGAGAGAATACAAGTCACCAAATTGGCAAGGTAGAGAGAAGGCCTCAAAACAATTCATAAATTTCCCTTCAATCCCCATTATCCTATGGGGGGAGGGGCAAGTGATACCAGAGTGCCAGAGCAAGACAGAAAGAGAAGCTCTTGTATCAAAGAGAAATTCAGTGGCCTTACCTGCCACATCCAAATTCACCCTGGGCTAGGCCATCCTGATGGAGCAAAGGGGAGCCTGGCCAAACCCCCTGGGCCATCACTCCAGGTTTTGAGGACACTGGAGGGCAAGGTGGGGGTTGGGAGGTGGATCTACCCCTGGACCTTGGACAGTCTCTCTTCCAGTGCCCAGCCTGATTGCTCTTGGGGCAAGGGCCAGAGGGTTTCCTCTGAAGATACTTGTGAGCCCAGTGGCCCTGTCCATCACATATGAAATACAAACCCCTATGGTTCCTGGATATGACAGCAGCTAAAATTTGAGCCTATTCTTTGTTTCTTGTTCTGACCCTGTGGTCTTCTCTTCAGCTGTTTTGGTTTCTATTATTAAAGATTCCAAAAGCTGTTTCTAACAGCTGAATTGGAGAAGTTTGAGGGCTCAAGGCTAACTTCTGCAGCTTCCTCCATATATCTGGGGCAGGTTTATTAGTATTAACATGTCCCCAGGAAAGATCAAATTAGAGGGCTATGGCCTTAAACCCCTCAACACATTTAGTGCTGTCCTTAGAGTAACAGCCAAGTTGTTCCTTATTCTGGGAAAGGTCTGGCATTGAAAAAGGCACCTGTACCTTGAGTGTCCTTCCCTGAGAGACTGCTACTTCTCTCAGTGGGCAGAGGTTAGAAGGGGTGACTTAATCGGGATCCTGAGGAGGAGAAAAAGGGGTCCTACTCCTGGAATCAGAGGGATTGAGGAGTAGGGGCTGGGAAATCTCAGGATCTGGTTCACGAAGTAAGGGGGACTAAGTTGAAGAATATTGTTGGACATAAGGTCCTGGATTTGAAGGGTGGTTCTGGAAGAGATTAACAGGCTTCCTGATAAGGATTGCATGGGGATGCAGGGGAAGTATCCTATGTCCCTGGAGGAGTAGAAAGGAGGGGGTCATCTAGAAGGTCAGTATCTATTTTCGATTTCCTTCCAGTAAATTTTAGCAGCATCCTACAATGCTGTTTTAATTTAGGATCTTAAGAGAAGGACATAAAGGCTTGGACCTAGAGATCTTCAGTCTAATTGCCTTGTATTTGGCAAAACAAGTCAAGCTGCTGGATAGTGCTATAGTTAATTGAGCCATTAATGGGCTATGTTTCCTGGTCCCCCAAGATATATCAAGACCAGGCAGTATTTCAAAAGAAAATAAGTTTCTTAGTTTTGAGATATTTCAGGCCAAATTTGTCTCTATTTTTTAAGAGACATTCTAAGGGAGAATTCCTAGGGAAAGAGACAGAAATCGATTATCCCATTTTTTTTGCCACAAGCCTTAGACTTTCCAAGTTCTATAGCCTAATTCTACTTTTCAAGGTGAAATTTTCTTCAGTTTGTTTGTTTGTTTGTTTGTTTGTTTGTTTGTTTTGTATTTGGCCTATTCTGTTTTTAAAGAATTGATTTCTTCTGTGGACTTTTTTTGTGTCTTTGGCCAATTGTAATTTTTACATAATTGCTTTCCTTTTCCAAATTGTTGACTTTCTCTTTCATACCTCTCATATCTTTTCTCATTTTTTCTTCTACTTCTCTTATTTGCCTTTTAACATTTTTTAGGAAAACTTCCAAGAAAGCTGTTTAGACTTGAGACCAATTCATATCACTTTTTGAGATTTCTTTTATGGATATTTTGTCCTTGATTGAGATGGTATTTTGGTCTTCCCTGTCATCATGGTAGCTTTTTATGGTCAAAATTCTTTTTCTGTTACTTCCTCATTTTCTTTCCTTTTTTTTTTTTTTTTTTTTTGTTTGTTTGTTTTTCTCTTTTATGGTTGACCTCTGCATGTGGAGTAAAAGGGACACTGTGCCAAGCTTGCAGTATAGCTCTGAGCCCTGCTTTTGAGCAGAAGGGCCCCTTGTGTTTGCAGGGGGTAGCTTTGCCTGATCTTTACATGAAATAGCCTGGTTCCCCAGAATTTGCCTTCTGAGCTGTGACTGGAGGCTGCCCCACTATATCTGCTTTGCTATAAGAGCCAAGACCAAAATCTAATCAGCTATGAATGAAACACACTAACTGGTTTACCCAGACTCTGTCTGAGATAGCCTGAGTAAACCTTTCACCCCAGTGAGACTGATCTTTTTTGAATTTTTTCCAATCTATCTTGAGCTGGATAATGGTTTTATTTCATCATTGTTTAGAAGATTGTATTCATGTGGTTTTCTAGGGAAACTGGGCAAGCTAAAGCAGCTTCCTGACTTCACTCTACCATTTTGGCTCAACTCCTGGAAATCTAATTCTTGTAATACTTAATAGCTTTACCACTAATAGTACAAGTAGAAGGAATATACACAGAGTATAAGGGTACAACATGATTTGGAGTGAAAGACAAAAAAATAACTAAGGGAAGAGAAAGAAGAGTACACTGTTGCAAAATGAATGGAGAAGCAGAATGGGATAAATATTTTTTACATGAAGAGGAACAAAAATCTATTAAGAGAAAATAGGATGGTGGGCAATGGGCATTATTCACATCAGTGTTAGCACAAAGAGGGGAAAATATACAAAATCAGTTAAATATAGCAATCTATCTTATTTGACAGGGAAGTAGGAGGGGAGAAAATTAAATAAAGTTGGGAAGGGGGATGACAACAGAGAGGGAAGATTGGGGGAAGGTGGTAGATGCAAAACATTGTCATGGGGAGAAAGAGGGAAAGAAGAAATAGCACGAAAGGAAAAAAAATAGGATGGAGGGAAATGCACAGATGGTAATCATAACTTTGAATGTGAGTAGGATAAATTCTCTCATAAAACCAAGCAGATAGCAGAGTGGATTAAAAAAACAAAACAAAACAAAACAAAAAACACAGAATCTTACAATATGTTGTTTATAGGAAACATACCTGTCTGGAGATTGTAGCCAAGATGGCCAGATGAAGTCAGGAAACTGCTTGTGCTTTCCCAGTTTCCCTCAAAAAATATATGAAACTAAGTATCTGAATAGAATCTGACAGCATGAAACCACTCTCTAGCTCAAGAAACAATGGGAAAACTTGGAAAAAGGAAAGTCTCATTGGGGTGAAAAGGGTGCTGAAATAGACTCTGGGAAAGCCAGTGAGAGGGTCTTAATCACAGCAAATTAGCAATTAAACCCTCAGTCATGGCTCAGTAAAGTAGCAAATCAATGGGGCTGCTTCTAATCCCAGTTCAAAAAGATGACTCTGGGAAAACAGCTTGTTTTCTGAAAAGAGCAAGCAAAATTATCTCCTGCAAACACAAGGGGCCCCTGTGCTTACTTACAGCCAGGGATCAGAATTGCACAAAAAGCTTGGGACAGTATCCCCTGTTCTTCATGAGCAGAGCTCAAACACAAAAGTTAAAAAAAAAAAAAAAATACCAAAAGAAAGAGAGAGAAAATGAACAAAAATCAGAAAAGAACCTTGAACATAGAACAATATTATGGGGATAAGGAAGACCAAAATACAGACCTGCATGAGGACAAAATATCCACAAAAGAAATGTCAAAGAGTGATATGAATTGGTCTCAAATCTAGAGGATTCTTGGAAGTGCTCCTTAAAGACTTTAAATGACAAATAAGAGAGGTAGAAGAAAAAATTAGAAAGGAAATGAGAGGTATGTACAAAAGAGTAAAAAAACTTGTCTGAAGAAAGCAACTCCATAAAAAAATAGAATTAGCCAAATGGAAAAAGAACTACAAAAGTTAACTGAAGAAAATTCATATTGAAAACTAGAATGGGGTAAATTGAAGCTAATAATACTGTGCGATAGCAAGAAACAGTATAATAAACTAAAAATAATGAATAAATGGAAGAAAATGTCAAATGCTTCATTGGAAAACCAGTCAAAAACCAGTCAAATTGGAAAATAGATCTGGAAGAAACAATTTTAAAATTACTGCTCTACATGAAGGCCATGACCAAAAAAAGAGCCTGGGTAGCATCCTTCAAAAGATCCTGAAGGAAAATTGCCCTCAAATTCTAGAAACAGAGGAAAAAACAGCAATTGAAAGAATCTATCCATCACCTTCAGAAAGACAGGCCACAAGGAAAATGCAACATTGTTGCAAAAGTACAGAACTACAATCTCAAAGAAAAAATACCACAATCTGCCAGACAAAAATAGTTCAAATAAAAAGAGTAACAGTCAGGATTATGCAGCATCTGGCACATTCTACAATAAAGGATCAGAGAGGCTGGAATATCATATTCTAGAAGGCAAAGGATCTGGGGTTACAATCAAGAATTAACTACTCAGAGAGATTCATCATCTTCTTTCAGGAGAGAAGATGGAGATTCAATGAAGTAAGATCAATTCTATTCAAAAAACCAGAATTAAACAGAAAATTTAATCTATAAGTGCAGGATTCAAGAGAAGCATAAAAAGGCAAACAGAGGAAAAATATGTATTATTTAAAGGTTAAACTATTTACATCCTTACATGTGAAAATGATATCTGTAACTCTTGAGAACAGTATCTGTCCCTGAAGTAGACAAGATACCTGGGGGATATCACATGGACTGATGGTGTGGTCGTGAATGGACTCTGATGTGATGACATCAAAGAAAAAGACATTAATGGAAAAAGGTCTCTACTGGAAAAAGAGGAAAGGGGAGGTATAATGGGGCAATTAACTCACAAAAAGAGTTGCAAAAGACCAACTATAGTAGAAGTAAAGAAAAGAGGGGAATGAGCATTGTCTGAATCTTGATCTCTTCAGTTTTGGCTATAATAGGAAATGAATTAATCATTCAGTTGGGTATAGAAAATTATCTAATCCTACAAAGAAGTAGGAGGAGAAAGAAGATAGACAAGGGAGGGACAAGATAGAAGGGAGTGCAGGCAAACTAGATGAAAAGGTAATAGAAGGGAGGTGGAGTGATAAGAAACAAAATAATAGATGGAGTGGGTAAAAAAAAAAAAATACCAAGGAAAAAACACTACTAAGGACTGGATAGAAACAGAACATAATAATATACAGGAGAGAAAATAAGATGGAGGGAAGTAAAGAGCTGGTAATCATAACTATGAATGTGAATGGAATGTACTCTCCCATAAAACAAAAGTGAATAGCAGAGTAGATTAAAAAATAGAATCCAACAATAGGTTCTTTACAAGAAACACATTTGACACAGAGACACACACAGAATAAAGGTAAAAGGCTGGAAGAGAATTTATTATGATTCAACAGAAGCAAAAAAAAAAAAAAAAGCAGGGGGAGCAATTCTAATCTCATATAAATCAAAATTAAAATAGATATTATTAAAAGAGATAAGGAAAAAAAATTAGATCTTGATAAAATATACTGTTAACAATGAAGTGGGTACTACAAAATATGTATATACACTAATTAGTAGAGCAACCAAATTTCTAGAAAAGAGTGTAAGCCAGTTATAGGAAGATAAAGACAGCAAAACTATATAGCGGGGAGCCTTAACCTTCCCCTCTCAGAATCTTGTTTAAAATAAACAAGAAATAAATTAGGAAGTTTAATTGAATCCTAGAAAACCTAGATATAATAGACCTCTGGAGAAAACTGAATAAGGACAGAAAGGAATGCACCTTATTCTCAGTACTACATGGTACCTACACAAAAATTTGCCATGTATTAAGGTAAAAAAAAAATCTCAGAATCAAATGCAGAAAGACAGAAGTGATAAATGTTTCCTTTTCAGACCACAGTATGATAAAAAAATATTCAATAAAGGGCCAGGGGAAAATAGGCTAAAAATCAATTGGAAATAACCTAATTCTAAAAAATTAATGGGTCAAACAACAAATCACAGAAACAATATGTAATTTCTTCCCAGAGAATGTCAATAATGAGACAACACCAAAACCTGTGGGGGGCAGTCAAAGCAATTCTTAGGGGAAATTTTATATTTTCAAATAGCTACATGAACAAAATAGACAAAGAGGAGAACAATGAGTTGGGCGTTTAAAAAAAAAAAAAACTAGAAAAAAAATTTAAAACTACCAATACCAAATTAGAAATTCTGAAACTGAAAGGAGAGATTAATTAGATTAAAACTAAGAAAACTATTGAAGTAATAAATAAAATAAAATTAAGTATTGGGTTTTATGAAAAAAAATGACAAAATAAATTAAACTTTTGTTAATTTGCTCAGACCTATGTCTCGCAACCCATAACAAAATAAGGTCAAAATAGGTACATGATTTGGGCATAAAGGATGATACCATAAATAAATTAGGAGAACAAGGTATAATTTACCTATCAGATCTATGGAGAAGAGAGGAATTTATGACTGAAGAAGAATAAAAGAACATTAATAAGGCAAAATGGACAACTTTCATTACATTAAATTAAAATGTTTTTGCACAAACCAAACCAACAGAAAAAAAAAATTAAAAGAGAAGTACAAAGCTGGGAAAAATTTTTACAACCAGTGTTTGTGATAAAGGTCTCATTTCTAAAATAAATAAAGAATTCTGTCAATTCATAAGAACACAAGTCATTCCCCAATTGCTAAATCGTCAAAGGATATGAACAATTTTCAGATGGTGAAATTAAAGCCATTTATAGTTATATGAAAAATGCTCTAAATCACTATTGATTAGAAAAAAATCAAATTAAAACATTTCTGAGATACTACCTCATACCTTTCAGATTGGCCAAAATGACAGGAAAGCATAATTATAAACATTGGAGGGTATGTGGGAAAACTGTGACACTAATGAATTGTTGGTGGAGTTGTGAAATGATCCCATCATTTTGGAGAGAAATCTGGTACTATGTTCAAGGGGATGTAAAACTGTGCATACCCTTTGACCCAGCAGTGTTATTAGTAGGTCTGTATCTTAAAAGAAATCATAAAGGAGAGAAAAGGACCCATATGTGCAAAAATATTTATAGCATCCCTTTTTTGTGGTAGCAAAGAATTGGAAAATAAGAAGATACCCATTAATTGGGGAAGAGCTGAACAAATTATAGTGTATGAAGGTAATGGAATATTATTGTTCTATAAAAATGATGATCAAGCCAATTTTACAAAGACCTGGAAAGATTTACATGAACTGATACTGAGCATTTGAACCAGGAATACATTGTACACAATAACAGCAAGAATGTGTGATGATCAACTATGAAATATTTGTTTCTTCTCAGTGGTTCAATAATCCACAGCAATCCCAATAGACTTTGGACAGAAAATGCAACTAAGGAAACTGAATATAAATCAACACATACTAAGGTCACTTCTTTTTTCTGTTTTGTTTTTGTTGTTGTTGTTGTTGTTTGTTTGTTTGTTGTTGTTGTTTGTTTGTTTTTATCTCTCCTGTGTTTTTTTTTTCCTTTTGTTCTGATTTTTTTCTCCCAACATGATTCTTAAAGCAATATATATTAAAAATAAATAAATTTAATTAAGGAAAAAAAATAAAAATTATAAAAAGAAACACCTAAAACAGAGAACTCACACTGAGTGAAGGTAAAAGGCTTTGCTTGAATATATTATTCTTTAATTGAAGAAAATAAAAAGCATGGTGTTACAAACCTGATCTGAAGCAAAGCAAAAGCAAAGGCAAAAATAGACCAAATTTAAAGATATAAAAAAGGAAGCTATATCTTGCAAAAAGTTATCACAGGCAATTGAATAAATATCAATACCAAAAATATGTGCACCATATGATATAGAACCCAAATTCTTAAAGATGAAATTAAGTGAAGTATATGTTCATGATTTAAAAAAAATTAGTGTTACAAAATGTTGAATTTTAAAAAAATGAATTCATGGGGGCAGCTAGTGGGAATAGTTGATAGAGCACCAGCCCTGAAGTCAGGAGGACCTGAGTTCAAATCTGATTTCAGACACTTAACACTTCCTAGCTGTATGACCCTGGGCAAGTCACTTATCCCCAATTTCCTCAGGGGGGGGAAAAGTGATTACATGAAACTTAAAAAATAAAAAGTTTGCACAAAACCAATGCAAACAAGATTAGAAAGAAAGCTGGAAAAAAATCTTTACATTCATTCTCTCTTATAAAAGTCTCATTTCTTAAATATGTAGAGAACTATGTCAGATTTAAAATAATATAATCTATTCCCCTGATAAATGATGAAAGTATATGAAAAAGCAGTTTTCAAGTGAAGATTTTTAGACATGTGATAAAGTGCTCTAACTCACTTTTGATTAGAGACATATAAATTAAAACAACTCTCAGGTATCACCTTACACCTATCAGAATGTCTAATATAACAAAAAAGGAAATTGACAAATGTTGCAGAAGTTGTGGGAAAATTAGGATACTAATGCATTGTGGCATGTATTCTAAAGATATAAAAAGTGCAAAGGACCTATATTTGCAAAAATATTTAATGCAGGCCTTTTCATGCTAGCAAAATATTGGAAATTGAAAGGATGCCCATCAATTGGGATATGGCTGAATAAACTGTGATATATGAATGTAATGGAATACTATTGTGCAATGAAAATAAGATGAACAGGCAGTTTTCCAAACAACAGCAAAAACCTGGGAAGACTTGTATGAACCGATGCAAAATGAAATTAGAACCAGAAAAATTGTTCACAGTATCAGCAACATTGTGTGATGATCAACTATGAATGACTCAGCTCTTCTCAGTAATAGAATGATTCAAGACAAATACAAAGGACTGGTATAAGAAAATGCTATCCACAATCAGATTTTTAAAAAAAGATGAATGCAGATTAAACCATATTTTTTCCACTTTATTATTTTCCATGTATCTTTTTGTTTTGATTTTTTCTTTTTCATAGTTGTGACTAATATGTAATTATGTCATACATGGTAGCACATTTATAATCTATGGCCAATTGCCTACCCAAGATCTTGTAAAAATGAATGCTAAAAATTGTCTTGATATGTAATTGGGAAAAAATAAAATAATATTAAAAAATAGAGTGACAGGAAGATTTGACATGTGGCATTCAGTTTCACAAAGAGGTAGCAACATGTTAATATTTATAATATAAAGATTAAAGAAATCATTAAAATAAACAATCAAAATAAAGAAGGAACCAAATATAATGAAGTGCCAATCAGCCAAGTCTAACAATTAAAAATTATCCAAGTGTTACAGGTGACATTTTTTAATTTATTTAAGATATATGCTATAATATATTTTATAAGTAATTTTAGCTGATTTCAAATAATGTACTTTATAAAAATTATGATGATTTTAATCAAGATGATTATGATGATTATAGCTAATATTTATTTAATGCTTAATATATGCCAATCACTCACTAAGCATTTTACAACTATAATCTCACTGAACCTTGTAACAACTCTGGGAAGCATGAAAGTATCTATTATTATTTTCATTTATAGATGACAAAACTGAAACTTTGTGGTGGTTAAGGGAGTTAACTAATATTATATAGTTGGTAACTTTCTAAAGCCAAATGTGAACTCAATTTTTCTTAACTCCAGGTCTGGTATTCTGTTACCTCATGTATCTTATAATAATACATCATATCCTTGTTCATAATCAGACCTTAAAACATATAACTATAAAAGATTTAGGGATGAGAGGGAAGCACCTGTAAATAGGACTGAAAGACTCCCTTCAAAGAAACAGTAACAGAGCCAGATAGCTAGAAGGAAACACAAATATTAAGGAAAGAGAATATTTCCAGAGATTTGGACTGTATTGATTCATTATAAGTCTGCATATTTTCCAGTATCACATCAGAAAATCATTTGACAGCAGAAATGGCAATAAAAGGAGTTAAGTGACACCACAGTGAGGAGTGAATCATTGAAACTGAGAAATACAAGCCAGTAGTAGGGAAGGAGCACTGGAAGTACAGAGGAATTTCCTGGTCCAAGTGAAGGAAATCCTGTGTAGCAACTCTTGTTCAATACTGAATTAATGTACAAAATGGAATAAAAGAAAAAAGGAAGGAGGGAGGGAGGAAACATGCATTTATTAAGTACCTACTATGTGTAAGGCATTGTGGTAAATCTTTACAAACATCTCCTTTGATTCTTACTAAATCCCTAAAAAATTTTTGAAATTACGATTATCATTTTACAATTGAAGAAACAGACAGGCAGATGTTGAGTGATTGCCCAGGGCTACACATGTAATAATTGAATTCAAGTTTTCCTGTTGCCAAGATTAACATTCTATTCACTTTGCTACCTATTTGCCTCTGGAAGAAAAAAATCAACATGAGAAATATCTGTAACATAGCAGAATAAAGCCGTATTTTGTCATTTACTCATGCTTTGAATTTTGAGGATGATTCAGGAATGGGAAGAAAATGTGATTCTCTAGGAAACTTGATTTTTTTGTTTTTCTTTTTTTTTCAGGTAGACCTCAAACTCAGAGTAGTATTATACATCTAAATGACCATAGGGCCTTAGAAGTAGGAGACTTCTTATGGAGCAAGGGTAAACTCTTCTTGGAGGAACCCCATGTTCTTTCTCCTTTTGATAAGGTTAGCCTCCAATAAATTCACATGATCATGGAGAGAGATGTATAGGCTCTATATGAGGATACATACAATGAGGATTGTTGTTATTGCTCAGTCATTTCAGTCATATCCAATTCTTTGTAACAGTTTGGGATTTTCTTGGAAAAGATATTGGAATAGCTTGACATTTTCTTCTTTGCTCATTTTATAGCTAAGGAAACTGAAGCAAATGGGGTAAGCAATTTGCTCAGATTGGATAGCTAGTAAATGTCTCAGGTGGGATTTGAATTCAGGTCTTCTGATTGCAGACCCTGCTCTCTATCAGCTAGGTCTCCTGGCTTCCCTGTACAGTGAAGATAAAAGTGGCAAGCAGATAGATAGAAACATATTGTTGATAGATCACAAACTGAGATATGAGATATTTGTGTATTCTGTCTTTCAAGAGTTAAAAAAGTTTCCAATTTGCATTGTTAGTGTAAGTTTCCTTACTAAAGATTCCTTATATCATCCAAGTCACATTTCAGGTCAACTAGTGATTCTACTACCGCTTTACCACTATTGCTACTACTACTACAACTTCTGTTACCACTGCAGCTACCATTACCATTTCCACCAACATCATTACTGCAGCCATTACTACTATAACTTCCACTGCCACTGCCATCACTCTTGCTATCTTAATGCAGACATAACTTGGGACACAAGGACACAAGATTGGGTTCCTGGGTTGCCTGATATAGTCAACCTTCTAACATTAACTCTGAGGCCAAAAACAAGGCATCTTAAATTTGATTTAGTTTTTAACTTATAAATATAGTTAACAACATTTGAATTATATAGTTCCCAAAGTAATAAGTAGGGAAATATTTTGGAAACTTCAACATGCAACATCTCTTCATCAAGACTCCTGTGGAGTAACTGGTTTGGATTTACTTAAAAAGGCAGCTCCAGGCTATGTTAAATCCTTTAGAGTGACTTTTAAAATTGGATTCTGACTTGTTATTTATAAGATAACTGTAAGTGTTCTTTGGGAGCTCTGTACTGTTGGTTACTAAATCTCTAAATTCACCTATTCAAGATGGTGAATCTATTTAAACAGATGGACTGTGTAATATTGGGTAGGTATTGTTTTTTCTAGATTTCTTTATGAATGATGCTGTTATTTTTTATCCTTGGCTTAGATATATAAAATTTTCTTTTTCCTATTACTATTTTATTTAATACATAATTAATTTTAATATGTTCATCTAATATAGAATTAAACATAATACAACTAACATTTTATATTTAAAGTTAAAAACAAAACAGAATTTAAGTAATATTGACTCATAGAAGTTTTACCTTTTGCCCAGAATTTATCAAGATAAATGAGTACTACATGCTTTC
The DNA here is from genome assembly GCA_023553655.1 of Myrmecobius fasciatus. Classification (NCBI taxonomy): domain Eukaryota; kingdom Metazoa; phylum Chordata; class Mammalia; order Dasyuromorphia; family Myrmecobiidae; genus Myrmecobius; species Myrmecobius fasciatus. The sequence continues at coordinate 257,083 of JAJPUD010002389.1, read as the reverse complement.
AGTAGGCAAATATAATGTATATTTGTATTAGGAAATAATTATTGAAATCCTCTCTGAGGCTGTTAGGTACCAGAGAGTACTAGATTTGAGGACAGAGAGACCTAAGTTCAAATACTACATTTACAGCTGCCTAATTAGATGACCCTGGCCCTCTCAACCTCAATTTCATTATCCTTAAAATGGAAATAATACTAGAGCCTTCATCAAATGAATTTTGTGAGGATGAAAAGTATTTCACAAACTTTGATGTGGTATAGAAGTGCTAAGTATTATTATTATCATTAAGTATTTCACTGATGCCTTCCTGCTTCCCAGCTCTTCTTAGATGTAAAAAAGAGTGTGTCTCCAAAAGAATCAATCAGTGAAACAATCAACAATAATTTATTAAGCATTTCTTTTGTACCAGACACTGTGATTGATACTTGGAATAAAAAAGACATAAGTGACACAATACCTGCCATAAATTAGTTTATATCTTATAAGAAAGATAGCACATACATCTTTAGGCATAAAATAATACATATACAGAGTTGATAGGGTGATCCTGGATATAAGTAGAAATATGCTAACAGGTGAGGGGACCAGGAAGTTCATGGTTCTGAAGATGGCATTTGAGATAATTCTTGAAGGAAAGTAAAGATTCCAGGAAGCCAAGGCCTAAAGGCCAATATTCCAAGAATAGAGTAAGACAATTCCAATAAGGAAGATAATATGTAAGTAACTAGAAGAGAAAATATATACAGAATAGATGGAGATAATCTGAAAAGACATTAATAGATCAAAGGATAAAAATAAGACCCCTTTTGAAGACAAAATTTGAACTGTGATTTGAAGTAATTCATAGAAAGCAAAAGAGAGAGGTGTGTGATGGGGGACTGTTGAGCATTCCAAGCATAACAGACAACTAGTGCAAAGGAAAGGGGAATTGTTGTGTTCAAATAACTGAAAGTCATTGAGTTTAGTTGAATCATAGATTTTATGAAGGAGAATGAAGTATAAGATGTTTCAAAGGTAGAAGAGGATCGATTCAGTGATTAAGAGTTTCAGTGTCATCTTTGATCTTGAAGGTGATAAGAAGCCACTGAAGCTTACTGAGGAGGGTTATAACTGCTTAATAAAAGCCCCTTCACAATTATGTTGACGATGAATAGGAGTAAGAAAAAACTAGAAGTAGGAAAATCAGCAGTAGTCCAGTAGTCTAGGTGGCAGGTGATGAAGGATTACTACTATAAAAACATGTATTTAGGAGATGGACTACCTTCAGTGATGAATAGCATATATACTATTGGAATGATGAAGAGGAACCATAGGATAATTTTTAGGAATACTGAAAATATAGAAAGAATAAAGTTTATGCAATAAGAAAAATTGAAAACCATAGAAAGAGGAGACTTTTAAGGGGAAAAATAGATTGAATTGCAATAATGTTTTAGGAAATTAGCAGCAGGTTCTATCTCAATTTCTTCTGACCTTCACTGTTTGGAAATATGATAATATAATAAAATCTGGCCCAGCTTTCATTGCAGAAGTTGCAATTTTTCATTCTGAAATTAAGGAGGAGTTGGAAAACATCCCATAAATAGTATATTTAATATTCAGTACAAATTTTTCAGAGGCTGTTCCAATCTGAAGCCCAGATATGAACTGAGGTCTTTCTGATTTTCTTAACTCCAGGTCCAGTACTCCACTTTGCTGCCTAGTTGACTCACAAAAAAAAATTCCCTTACCACTTGCCTGATAATTAGTAATCTAGCCTTCTCTTAAAGGCATCTGATTCAATTAGGCAACCCACTAACTACAATAAAAGAATTAGGATAGTTATAATATTTAAGTGGCTTTTCCCCCACTAATTAAAGTCTAAATATCCCTTTTTTCATCTTCTAATTTCATTCCTATTGCTGCCCTTTGAGATAAGTCAGGACAGACCCACTTTTATTTACATATGACAGGCCTTCAAATATTTGAAATTAGCTGTCATGGGCCTTCTAACTCCAGCAAGCCCATATATTCTTTTCTACATACCAGATTGTTTCAATCAATATTTCATAGCATGAATGTAATATGCTTCTCTTTCCTGATCAATATGCCTCTCTGGTAAATATAAAAAAAAATACAGTAAACATTTATTAAGAGCATATCATTTGCCTAGCACTAGGCTAATGCTGAGGATCTCAATTAGAAAAAGATAATTCTTATCCTTAAGGAACTTACATTGTAAGTGGGGAAGAAAATACACAAAAAGAATGTAAAAAGGGTGGGAGGGAAGAAGATTCTCAGAATAGTAGTGATGATAGTGGAGTGGAATCCAAGTAATTCACATGGTGGAAAGTGAAGCCTGATCACTCTCTGGCCCACTAAGTTACATCTGAAATTGCAGCACATGAATCAAAAATCAGTATTGTGATCATGTTTATGAGACGGAGTCATCGATTTTAGTTTCAATCTCCTATCTAAATTTTATTGATTATATATTCAACTATATTTGACCCATACATATGCATCTCATCTTTCTAATCAAAATTTATATGTGCATGATTTACAGGGAGAAATTGCTTTTTAAAATTATTATCATATTTTATTGATTTGTCAAAAGTGATTTTAAAGATCACTTAGCCCAGTCTTGTCCAAATGAGAAAGTTTGAAAGATTGGTGAATCAAATCTTGGGAAGGTAAAGTGTAGTTTCCAAAATTACACAGCTAACAAGTGTCATAAATGTATAATTGTATTAGAACATCAAATATTAGAAAACACTATTTGTTTTTTATTCTGAAACTGCTAATTCTGTAAGGGACTTGGGATAACATAGTCTTGTTTAGAGAGTATAGGTTCCTCATTGTTCCAAAAGAATCTCTATAAAACACTCTTTTAAAAGATGAAGTCCATTAAGTCCAATAGCAAATTATACATTCTAATAGTAGGACATTTAAATAAGTACAGTAGCCTTATTAGAATTCAACTAAGGAAGCTATAGGATTATATATTTTTTTAGAGAAAATAGAACTTTCAATATATTTTGATGAGATGCATGGATGAACGGAAAGAAAGGTAAAAAGAAGGAAGGAAGGAAGAAAAAGGAAAATAGATACAAAGAAAGCTCTGAATCATAAGAGACCAAATCAGGACCACTCCATATGGAGCTATTAAATAATATGAGTGATGTACTCCTAAATATACATATAGCCATAATTATGTCAATGGACCAACAAAGGCAACAAAAAGAGATTTAAAACCCAACTTCCACATGTGTAACATCTGTCTGAATTATGGCAAAACCTGCCAATCCCAGATTTCCCTCTTTAGTCATTTAATTTTACTTAAATTGATTGCAACAAAACTGTGTTCCCCATTATAGGTTTGCTCATAACTTCTGATGACTAAATAGTTATTGAATGTATTTGTGAACTAAGATTAAGAGAAATGATCTATATTTTGTTTTGTTGTGTTTCATGATGGTGGGCTGTGGGAGAAAAATTATCTACCCAGCAAAAAAGTAGATGGATATAGTGTTATATTTAATTATACCAAAGTATTACAGAAAATGCATTGTCAAAAATTCTAGAATTTTCAGGTTCTCACTATAATACTCCAAATTAAACCAAGAACATAATGGTCATAAAATATACCAGAATATTATGTAAAGCAGAAGCATTTTAATATAATTGGAATATTGAAAATCTATGCATACTAAAATTAAAAAGGCACATTAATTCAAATGGAATTCTAAAAAATATTTTTTTCTTTTTTCTTCTGGAGACACATTACTATTTAAAAAACTATTTTCTGTATTGAACATCTAAAGATTTCATAAAAGTATACATGTTATTATTTATTCAGTGCTTGGTAGTTTAAAGAACACTTTCCTCAAAACACGGCTAGAATATAGATAATAGGCACACTATTCTCTCCAAATTCACTGATAAGAAAACTAAGAATCAAGAAAGTTAAATGACTTGTTCTCATGCCTAATAAGTGAAAAACTCAAAATTTGGCTTCAAGTTATTTTGATGCCAAATCTAAGTATCTTACTGCTATAATGTGTTCTCATTTTGAAATGACAAAAAGTTCTTTTTACAAATATCTTTTAAATTTTATTTTTAAGTGATAAAATAACACATTTAAATATTTTCAAGTTTTTAGCAATTCTAAATAATTCTAGGTTCAACTAGTTAGGGATAGACAGAAATGAAATTAAGAAGCAGTGAGACTAAAATAAATATCTGAAGCCTGATCTGAAGAGAAACAAGGAAAAACAGATGAGAAATAGCTAGAAGTTGAATATACACTTAAAACTTATTATAACATCTCAGAGGACCTGAACAAATTTTTTGTTTGCCTTAAAACTTTGGAGAGAAACTTGCTAAGTATGCACCAAAGGCACAGCAATATGCTAAAATCATATTATAAAATAAAGCCTCCTATAAATGAAGGCTCTCAGGAGCCTCTTGTGACTAAGTCCATAGTAAGGAAGAATGGAAACAGGTAATTGGAAATGGTCATTAGCACATGACTTAGTGACAAGAATGGTGGAGAATTGTAAATATCATTTCCAACAAATTTGGAGAGTATTTAGAATTGTAAAACCTCATAATATACTTGATTTTATTTTATTTACACATTAGCCAATTAACATATGACATATATAAAAAAAGAAAGCTGATTTACAAGTAGACAAGTTCCTTCCCTATAGATATATTGTGATGATGTAAGTTTTAGTGAGCGACTCTCTTCCCCTTCTCCCAGCTCCCCACCAGTTCTCATTTCCTAAGTGGCTCAGAATTGTGACAGATATGTCACATGTTATAAGAGCTTTGTAGGTATTGATGCTAAGATCCATATCTCTAATCAGTGTCAAGAGGTTAGAAGTTTAAAAAAAATACAATTTAGAAAAGAGGAAATTAGGATTCTCAAAATTTTGAATCTATGCAAGGGTAATAGAGGAACTGAGCATTTGGAGCTTGAAATAGCTTCTTGTATTCTAAGAAATGATGGTAATCATCTGTAGCTATAGCTGCCACAAGAAAAGAGTTATCACTGGATGAGAAAGAAGTGATGAGCAATAGTGGCAGATGACTGTTTGATGAAAGGGTACTGAGGTGGGTAGATGTGCAAATCAGATAAAAAAATGAGAGAAATTATATCTTCCAGTGGTATAGAGCTGAAAATGTTTTGAAATCAGTCAGACCTGATAATTCTCATTCACTTCCTAAGAGTGCAAATACTAGAAAAAGAGTTTCGAAAACATTACAAGGTTTTACAAATCATTGGTGGGTGGGTGTGGGAGTGGACAAACATAGAAGCTAGTTTTCTACTGGTAAAAAATAGACATTGGAAGCCAGAAAAGAAAGGTGGGTTGTGAAATTTATATTAACAAGAAATGAAGAAAATGCTGTGATAAAATAATTTGGATTTTGAACAAAAAATAAGTGTAATACATTTGAAACTTTTGGTTAAGAATAGAACATGTATTGTAATGCTCAGGGAGAAACTGAGGCAGTATCACATATTGGAAATTAGGTAATGCTTTATTGATACTAATTGAGAGTTCAGAATCCATAGCTATGGATCAGAACTGCTGGGATTCATGTCTCAAAGCATGCAGTCCAGCCCAGAGACTGACACACACATGTCAGCCGACTGAATAATTATTCAGCACCTCATTGCTTGGGAATACTAGTTTTATAATCTCCATGGCCCAGGGGAAACAAAGAACTCATGGGAACAGCTGAGCACATCTGGTGTCCAAGGAAACCATAAATTCAGTTCTGACAAGTAGGAGTAAGAAGCTTTGAGACAGAAACTGGGCGAAGAAAACTACTATTCTGGGTCATATAGATAAGAGGTAGGTCGAGGCTGACCATCTGGAGGTTTTATGATTACTTTGGAATATGAGTCCAATTATTTCTGAAGGTCAGGAAGTGGGAATTGCTATTCTGGGACAGAACAATTAAGGGAGACTGAAACAGCAATTAAGGGAGACTGATATAGCAACTGAGGGAGACTGAGACAGTAACTGAGGGAAACTGAGACAGGCACAACAGTATGTATGTGTGTGTGTGTGTGTATACATGTTTTTTATATATACACATAACATATATGTATACACACATATACATACATATTATATATATATAATGTGTATGTACATATGTAATATTAAATAGTGAATAAGCATGAATATTTGCTTGATCAAAGGGAGTTCCTTCAACTTTTGCATAATTAAAGTTATTAGGAATTTGTTTTTCCCCCTTAAGTCAATTGGAATCATTCGGTTAGTGAATATTAGTTGCTCATTATGTCAGTTACTTTACTAAACTCTGAACCTGCAAAAAAAGGAGAAAAGAATTTCTGACCTCAAAGAATTTATATTCTAGTGGAGAAGGAAATATTTAATTAACCATATTCAAACAAAATCTATACAATGTAAATGGAGATAGTTCACTAAATTATGGACTACCACTGAAGGGCGACAGAAAAGAACTTTTCCATTAAATGAGATTTGAGCTCAATCTTATAGAAAGCCAAAGATAGAAAGATAGACAGGTGTAAGGGGACAAGCAGTGAAAAGATAAAGTGTTATTTGTGAGGAACAACAAATGAGTCAGTATATCTCGATCTCATATTACATGAAAGAAAACAAAGTATAAGAAGACTGGGAAAGGAGAGAGCAGGTTGGGAACTTCTCTAAATGAAAAGAATTTTAAATTTGTTACTAGAAGAGCCACTAGAGATTATTGGCTGGAGGAGAGGGATGACATCAAATCTACATTTTAGGAAAATCTCTTCTGCAAATATCAAGAGGATGGATTGGAGGAGAAAGATATTGAAGATAGGGAAATGAATCACAAGGCTTTGCCAAGGAAGTCTAAATGTGAAATGATAAGAACCTGTACTAGGGTGGCAACTGTGATGCAGTACACATATTTGGGAAGTGTTGTGAAGGAAGAAAATATATAATATCATACCAACTATCATCTTGTATTCTAAAACTTAGCCATAATATAATAATATAAATAATAACATAATTCATCAACATATAATGTATATGACAATAGATTAATAGATATTGAAATATATCAATATATATGCATATGCATAGGTGCATATATGCATATAAATATGTGATATGTATTGATAATGATTTTAAGAGGTTCCCATATATTTCAGGTACATTTTATGTATTTATGTGCTTATGCAAGTATATATTAATAGAATTGCAAATGGAGAACAAATTAGGCTCAGATTTCAGTAAGATAGAAAATAAATGTTTTTAAACATTTTTGTTAATTTTCAAATTTTTTTAAAGTCTCAAATTTCTTCCTAAAATAAAGAGTTAATTTTTAAATCCTAATTTTTTCTAATTATGTGGTATGATGCAACTCATGACATAGGGTTCTATCTAGAGTTCTGAAATTGATGATTATTCAAAGAGAAGTGAAGAAGAACATGGCTGATATGAGCAAACTGAAAAAAAAAGTATTAAAAATGCAGTATTTAAGGGAACTATACAAAGAACGTAATGAATTATATGCATTATTGAAAAAAGGAGATGGATTAGCTACGCATAGGGCAAAAGAACTAACCAATGAGCAGCCTATATGCTATACTGGCATTTGCTTTATGTCTATTGAAAACAAAGAATATTCTTAACATATTCTGTTTCTGATTTTTCCAAAGTATTATATCATTTAAAGTTTCTTTTCTATGACAATTCTGTCATTAAATAGTTTCATAATTGTCTTCTGAGGATATTTTCCAAATTCTCACTATTGCTACTACTTTGGTGAATTATTTCTTTCATAGAATGAGACTACCTAAGACCCCTCCTTTTGGTCAAGAGAGTGACCACATTTTTCCTTCCTTTCTTTCTTTTTTTCTATTTTTAAAATTGACTTCATATCTGAATGACCTTGGAAACTATTGCTATTTTCTTGTTTTTCCTCTCAAATGAGTGTCCCTCAACCATTTCTTCTGAATTAAAGTGGAAGAATTAATTTTTATCTCTCCTCTAGCACAATATTTTCCACAAATGGACAAGACCTCTTGCTGAATCTTTCTGAGACTAGATATGAATATAATATCATCTTCTATATAACTTATCTGTATGCTCTGGTAGCTAGTGTTAGGCTTTGAAAATTGCCTTGAAGCTCTGTCTAGATTCCAGAATTCACTAGATATGCTTGAGGGGAATAGGGCATAAAATGGCATTCTTTGTGCATATTTCAGCTCACAAGAAATCCTATAAATCTTTTCCCTTACTCTTTACCACACCACTCCATTCAAATGTTGTAGTCCCCATAATTTAATCCATCAGGCTTTCCATAATTATCACATAATATGAGGTTCATAGGCTATATGAAGATACAAATCATAATTGTATATACTATATAATAAATATGTGGTCAAATGAAAGTATGTAAAAAGCAACATTACATAACAATTTTGCATAAGGTAGCCTCCAGAGACCCTATGTAAAAATATAACATTATATGTACAAAGAACAAAATATATTAACCCTACTGGTATAGCGTAATACACTGATATGTATTGACCAGCAACTTGTATCTTGTATCTGTTGTCCATAAAATATTATCTTAGTCTGTTCTCTGATTATATATCCTTAGCATAACTAGGCTTACGGAATAAGGAATGTCTCAGAATTAAGGATACTAGGCCTAATGATTCAGATTGTATAGGAGGCTTCCATTCCCTTTGAGCATCCATTTGTAGAATATTAGGCAAGAAAAAAAGGGAGAGTCATACCATATCATCCTGTTTTATCACTGATCCCTATCACAGAGGCAGCCTTGTCAGGTTTTCTCAAATATCAGGAATGTAAGAATATATAGTTACCTTTTCCTATAAAATTTGATCTATATTTTACACATTCAGGCCATCATCTGTCACAATTTATTTATGTAAAATTGAGTGACAGGACCTTCATGGAGTGTCTGTATTCTAGATATCTAAGAATTTTTTGTTTGTTTGTTTGTTTCTCTCCTGGTTGGCCTATAGTGGTTACTATCTTATAATTACATGACAACAATTAATACTTCTATAGTGCTTTAAAGATTGCAAAAAGCTTTGATAAACTCATTTAAACATTTTGACAACTTTAAGGACTATGAACATTACTATTCTCACTTGTAAATAAGGAAATCAAGGTTTAATAAGTTGTTGATGAAGACAGTAATTTATATGGAATCTAAGCTTGAATGCATCTTCATGATTCCAAGTCCAGAATGTCACACTTATGTTCCCCTTTGTATAGGACCCTTAACATTTATTTGACCTGTTTTGCATCCTGGAAGAGAAGTTTTCATCTACATAATTTCCCACCTTTCTGATATCTGATGTTTTCCCTGCATATGAGAGACAGTGAAAGAAGAAGAAAATTTGACAGCACTTGCTAGAAATCCAATCTTTGTGGTGAAATCTATATATCATTTGAATATCGTTAATACCATTTTTCAAATGAAGATATTTGAATGATTTGTTCAAGAGCACATAGCTAATTAGCTTTGAGATTGAATGTCATTCAAATTGTTGCATTTCTAAGCCCATAGCTCCACCCTTTTTATACCTCCCTTAAACAACTAAATCAAATTGCCTATTCTTTCTAATTTAAGATTACTAAATTCAGTAGAAATAAATATAAACTCATACATTTAAGTTCAAAAATTCAGTCACAATAGATAAAGTAAAACAAAAAAACTCCTAAAAACATGTTAATAATTTTCAAAATGTGTAAGTTGGCAACATGTCACCAAAGGAGAATACAAAAGCAAAACATACCAAAAAAATGTATAATCATTAAACATGAGACTTCTAAAAGCAATGACATCCTGTGCTTAAAATATTGCAGCTTCATTATATTATAGCACATTGTAATATATTTGTAATCATCACAGTACATTTAAAGTATACTCCCATTATTAGGCATTGTTTGTTTTTTTTTTGTTTTTGTTTTAATATAAAACACTATATCTTAATTTCTTTTGGTTGGATAGCATTACTTTTTGTAAATGATAACAATAATTTTAAACATCAATGATTTTTCTTGGTTTTAATGATCCATAATGCTGTTTCCATAAATCAAAAATTCTAGGAATGTTGATAAAAATTTTACAATTCCTTTTTGAAATAAAAATATTTATAGACCTTTTATTTTTATATCACAGGGATTTTAAACTACAGAAGATATTACAAAAGTTTTATTACAATCAAAAGCCATTAAAACTCAAAACTGCACTAATACTGAACTAATAATTGGAATGCCCTATATAATTCATTTTTTCTCTATGTCCTCCCTTATAACAAAGAAAAAACTTTTAAGCAAAATAAATTTACACAAGGACTTCATCTGTCAGAGTATTCAACTTTCTGTATAAGGTCTTATATTTTACAAAAGAAAAGTCCCCCAAACTTTTTAAATTCCATGAGACATTGACTAGCAATCTTAATGCTTATCATAACCTCCTACTGACGCAAATTGCTTGAAGGCAAGACTCACTTCAGTGGAAGGTAGTATTAACCCTGAAGCAAAAAACTGCCAAATAGTCAGTATGTCTTCCCAAAGGAACTTATGCAGGCCCTATCACTTGACGAATATAAAATCAGGACAGAAAAATACTAGAGAGCATAATGATGAGCATGATGTGAATGACTAACCCAATCATCTCCCCTCAATGACTAGAAGTATATACATATTATTGCAAATAAGCAAAATGTTCATTTTCATGTTTCAGATAGGGCACATTGCTAGAACACATGAATTGACACATTTATATTCTATGCCCTATTTTAATAATAACCCCCCCTAACTTTAGCATAATCATTTGAGATCAAAACACAGTATACACGATCAGTTTAACATAAAGATGCAAATACAATATATCTTATATGCTACTTTTGGTAAGAAACTGTTATCACCAGTCACTATTATTTGGTCATAAACTTTGAGCTCCTTTCAAAATTGTGTTGATAAGACTCAGTTCATATACCACATTTCACATAAATCTATTCCTTATGCAGACCTTTGTCCCCACATATATATTTTAGTTCCATCCCTGCCTGAGATACTTTATTTTTATGTGCATAAGAACAGTAAGGATCAATTTTTAAAAATGTAAAACATTTTGCAAATCTTAAAAGTTATATAAATGCCAATAATTATTATTAATTTCCTTCAGTCTGGTAATGACTTTATTATTTGTATCTTTTACTACATTCCTTTGGAACCCAAGCAGTGATTAGAAAACAAAAGGAGGATATGCTGGTAAATTCTTAACAACAAGCTCTCCTAGGAAAACATATTTTTAGTTTTAATCTGAATTGCTAACAATTTCTTGAGTCTGAACAATCACCAAAATAATAAATTAAACCCTGGTTTACAGGGATTGAATCTTTCTGAAAATATACATGTTCACAATGAAAATTTAACAATTGATTGTTAGAGCTGATTCCATAACATTCCCTTCTTATACAAAGGGAAGTTTGTTATTTGCTTAACAGAGGAAACTATCCAGAATGACCTGGGTAGAGAGATGGATTTCTTTGTCCAGATTGTTCAAGCTACTTGAGTTGTATAATCAACATGCATGCATTTAGGGTTATGGAAAAAAAAAATTACAAAACTACCAAAGAACCTAAAAAACCCACAATTGGCTAAGTGGAAAAGAAAATAGAAAAAATCACCAAAAAATTCCTTAAAATTTAGAAAAGAACAAGTCAAAATTAATGTGTATGAGTCATGATTAATCAAAATGAAAAAAGTTATTTTAAAAACAAGATAATATGAAAGGTCACATTGGAAAAAAACAACTGACTTAGAAAAGAAATTCAAGGAAGGTAATACAAAAAATTATTGGACTACCTGAAAGCCATAATAAAAAAAAAATGGTCAACAAGAAATTATCAAATAAAACTGCCCTGATATATCAGAACCAGAGATTAAAATAGAAATTGCAATAATCCACCAAACATCACTTAAAAGAGAATCTAAATGGAAATTTCCAGGAATATAATAACCAAGTTCTAGAGCTCACAGATAAGGAGAAATTATTACAAGCAGTCAAAAAGAAAACAAAAAATCAAAAATTATGTAGCTACAGTCAGAGTTACACAGGATTCGGCAACTTTCACATTAAAGAATTGGAGGGCTTGGAACATGATCTATGGGAAGGTAAAGAAGTTAGGATTACAATAAAGAATCACCTACATAGCAAAAAATGGAATATAATCCATCAAGGTGAAAATGGATATTTGAAAAATAGAAAAATTTTAAGCACTCCTAATTGAAAGACCAGAGCTGAATAAAATTTTCACCTCCAAATACAAAACTCAAGAGAAACAGTAAAAGGGGGTGAAGGGAGAACAAACAAGGAGAAAATGTGAGAAATAAGAAATTCAATAAGATTAAAATGTTTTTATTTCCAAATGGCAAGATAAAATGTGTGACTTTTAAGAACTTTATTATTATAAGAACAATTAGAAGGAGCATATGATATGAGTATATAAAGGGTATGGACATAAGGTGAATTTAACAGGATAATATCCCCTCCCCCCCCAAATATAAAGAGGTACTAAAGAAAATGACAGTGGAACAAGGGAAGAGATTGAATGGAGGTAAATTCTTCTACATAAAAGACACATCATAGGACTATTATAATGGAGGGGAACATGAGGGAGGGAGGCAAGGCAGACAAAGCTTAAACCTTACTCTTATCAAAACTGACTCAAAAATGGAATGACATATACACTCAGTTTGAGAAAGAAATCTATCTTATCCTATATGGAAGTAAAAAAAGGGGGTGAGAATAAGAGAAGAGGGCAGATGGATTGGTAAAACAGAAAGGGAAGAGTATATTTCAGAAGTTAGTGATCAAAAGTAAAACACTTGTGTGGAAGATGAAGATGGGAGCTAAGAACAAGAGGAGAATAAACAAGGGTAGAATAACATTGAGGGAAATACTTATCATAACAATAAATATGAATGCTTCCATAAAAATGGAAGCAGATAACAGAAAGAAATATAAACCAGAATCCTATATCATGCTGTCTACAAGAAGAACATTTGAAGCAGAATGATACAAAGAAGGTATAGGTAAGGACCTAGAACATATCATATTATGTTTCAGCTGAAGCAAAGAAATCAAGGGTAGCAATCATAATCTCAGAAAAGCAAAAGTAAAAATAGGACTAATCAAAAAAGATGAGGAAGAAAACTATATGTTGCCAAAAGTCATATCAACATAAATAATAACAAAATCTATCAATAATTTAGAAATTATATCATTTGGTGAATATGTAAATAACTTTCAGGGAGAAAATAAATTATAAACTATACTAATGGGAGGCCTCAAATTCCCCCTCTCAGAACTAAGCAAATTTAACCAAAAATAAACAAAAAAGTTAAGGGGGTTAATAAAATTGTGGAAGTTAGATATGATAGATAGATCTCTGGAGAAAACTGTATGAGAAGAGAATGGGACATAATTTTAAAATTTTTTCCACCAGTACTCTTAACCAAGTTGTTCCTTTCTTTTCTGCTTTTTGCCACTATATAGGGTACATTGGATATTAATTAAGTGTAACTCTTAGGAAATTCATATCATTATTCTGAGTATTTTCTTTTATGTAAAATGAGGAGATGGGACTAGATATTCTTTAAAGTTATTTTTCATTCTTTAACTTATTATTTTAAGAAACTATATCAATCCTTTTAGCTCCTTGTATTTACTAAAACTTAGCTTTCTCCAAAAAAACACATTATCTCCTGGTACCATACCAAAGCTGGCACTCTTTTCATATCCCCTGACAAATAGGGCTAGGAGGAAGTGTTAGTGTCTTTTTTCCTATTTACTTCTACTTTCAAACTCTCCTCTACCACAATCACTCAACAGCTACCATTTTTCCTTCATGACAATTCTATTTTGTCTACATTCTTCTTGTTATCTATATATCTATAGGTACTTGGGGAAACATTCCAATTTATGAAATGTAAAATAGAGCTAAGTAAACAATATGTACAATTACCACAATAATATAAATAAATAAAACAATAAAAACAATAACTCTGTATAATTTTAAAGATGCTAAACCCAAATGAAGACATGTGATGTTCACCCCATTTTGACAAAGGTAGAACTAAGGTTCTGGCAACTACTTCTAAGCCAAAAAAAGAATATGGCACTAGACTAAGTGTCAGAAAGCAATAAGTTCAAATTTGATCTCAGACACTTAGCTGTATAAGTCTAAGCAAGTTAAATAACTTTTTCCTTCCTTGGTTTCTTCATTTGTAAAAAGGAGATGATGGAATTATATACTTATGGTTTCTATGAGAATAAAATAAAATAATATACATAAATTGTTTTATAAAAATTAAAAATTGTACATAATGTGTGTTATTTTTTACAATGATTCCATTCCATTTGACTTGGTTTTATGGATTGGTTAATTTTGTTGAATTGTTATTTTGACTTTTTTTTTAACATTTATTAAACGGAATGACTTTGGGATAGTGGTGGAGGGATACAATTCCATTGGAAAATAAAGGTGATACAAATAATCTTTAAAGTACTAAGCTATTTTAGTTTCAATTTTTAATAATATAACATTAAAATTGTTAATAATCTACTCATGAATTAATTTGCCAATGTTAGTTCTTTAATCATCAAGCATTCTACATATTGAACAAAGTTTGACAACATTCTTTTTTGGAATTTCTTCATTTTCATAATAAAATGTCATTCTATATTAGTATTTAGGATAACATGTTTAACTATTAAAAATATTAAAACTCAATAGCTTACAAAAGCGTGGGTTTTATACTGACCTTAGAAATAGATAAATCTAAAGAGGAAGATTTCTTGCTCAGCATTTTCTGGGACTGCATGACCTATGAGAATTTGTGGTTCAGTAACTGCCAATTATAGTTTTGTCATTGAGGACACAGTCAATTAGCAAGAGCCATAAAGCATAGATTCCAGAGGAATATAAATGGAGATCTTTATTATTATACCAGCTTTGTGTGCCTTGTGTGACTAGTGATATTCTCTTGCCTTTTAGCTTTCCTTCTTCACATATGTCACACTACAATTAATAATCTAATTGAATAATTCTTAAATGTTTCTATTTTAAATGTTCCTTTTTTAATGTTAATACTCATAAAATTTTCTAAAATATTCCCTTAAAAGTTTGGTAATGAGCAATGATATACATTTAAGTTTTCTTAAACAATGTCCTACACGTGTGAGAATGACATTGCTGATCCTACCAGTGCTATCTTCAAAATGTCTGTTACATCACTTCCATTTTTTTTTTTTAATTCCTATTAACATGTCCATCAGGTAGGTCAGGCCATCATTTTGCCTGTACTACTTCCATAGGTCTTTAATTGGTCTCACAGCCAATAGGTCTCTCCTTGTAGTTATTCATTCTGCCTATTGATGCCAGATTAATTTTCTTTTTTGGGGGATTAGATAGTAGGACAATTGGGCCTAAGTGACTTGTCCAAGGTCATAAGCTAGTAAGTGTCAAATAGATTAATCTTTTTTAATCTCAGTTCTAATTATGTCACTACCTAATTCAAAAGAAAAAATGTCCAATCATAATTCATTATGTCCCAAGAAAAGCACTAACTTCTTAGACATACATTTAATGATCTAATCAATATCAGCTTTTCTTTACTTGATCACAAACATCGCCTCTGTATCCTATGATTGCTTCAAGAAATCTGGAATACTTTTGTTCCCTGAGCATATGCACACATTCACAGAAAGTCAGAATTTCACAGACAAAATGGAAGTGAACGCCAATTTTGTGTAACACATACCTAAAAAAGAATTCCTTCCTTAATTTATATATCAAATATCCTTTTAGGCATTCCTTGCAAGATCTCCAGTGGAGAGCTTATCCTGATCAATAAAATGGCTATTCTAGATCTGCATATTTTTATTCTATCTTACAGCAAAACTAATTTTTTCCCTTTTGATATAACTCCAATCCATTTTGAAAATGCTTAAAAATACAAAGAAAGCAAACTTGCAATAATGTTATATTCCTCTACATGATTTTGTTTTTGTTTTAGCATTTTAAGAACTGTGTTTTATTTATCTTTCAATTTCCTATAGTGCATATCACAAAGTGCATGTTCAATAAATATTTCTTAAGTGAATCAAAGAACAATGTTATGTTTCATAAGAGAATGTGTTTTGAGTTGACTGATTATTAAAGCTGATGTTCTTGTTTTTAACCAATCAATACAATTCAATAAAGTATCCAATAAAATAGACTTTGACTCAGTATGAACACTATATATATTTTTAACAATGGAACCTAGTCAAAAATGCATCATATTGATATTGTTTCATAGAATCTTAGAAATGATCTTTAAGATCTTCATCCTCTAATCTCTCATCCTTTATCAAAATTCCCTTTACTACATTTCCCTGATAGATGTCAATTTGAATTCTGAGTAAATATTTCTAAAAGGAGATGTTTCAATATAATTTTATATTCACAAGATATGATATTGATACCAAAGCCCAAGATAGTATTTTGTATGTGAATACATATATACATTCATTATTATGCATACACAATACATTTCCCTGTTCACAGAAACATGAATATTCTAGTGAACCTATAATCACATTTATAAGATGATGAGGTCCCTCTCTTTTATCAGTTGACAGTCAATCTATGAGTAGCCCATCATCAAACTTTTGTTTACACATTTTTATGATGTCATTAAACTACAAAGGGTTAACTCTGAAACCTAGATTCTTTTTTCTGTATTTCTAGATACAGTATATTTGATGTCCACTAATAGAGGGTATAGCCTATCCATCAATTACTCCATTGTTTTTTCTTTATGATCAGTCTGTCATTTTACTTTCTAGTTGTGAAATGATCTTATTTCTATAATAATTCTCTTTTGTAGTTCTTCCATTTATTTTTGTTATAGTCTATTTTTACCTCCTATATCACTCATTGGCCTTAAAAATAATTTTCAATTTCAGATATAATGAGAAAGGAAAAAAAAGTAAACTTGAACCTTCACCTCAATACATATTTGAATTTCAAAATTTCAATGTAAAATAACAGATTTTAAAAGTATCTAGAATAATGATCTACAACCAATGGAAAGGTGAACATGGGCTCTGTTATGGCTATATTATGTTTTAAAACACCCTTTCTAATTGCACATTATTAACCTATATTGGATTACTTGCTCTTTAGGGGAGAAAGGTTATGGAGGGAAGGAAAAAAATTTGGAACACAAGCTTTTCAAAGGTAAATGTTTAAAATTATTTTTTCATGTATTGTGAAAAATAAAAAGCTATTATTATAAAAAACAAAACAAAAAACCTTCCCTACTTCACAGCGGTGCAACACAATGGAGTTATATAACAACCAGCCAATTAGAAGGATTTCTAAGGCTGACAGCTGCTTGACTTATCAATGATCGTTTGTGAGTTAACTAGCAGGATTTGGAGATGTGTGTAGCTTCCAGAAATCACTGACCTCCTTAAGTGCATCTTTAAGCAGCAGCTGTAGAATCAAGACCTTCTCAAAACTTTGTAAACATCCTGGCTTATTACTTCTACAAATGCCTTCCCTCCACACCTCACAACCCTTGCTTCCTCTAGAAACCTCTAGCAACTCTATTTTCTCACCACTTTTCCCACAGCAGCTGAGAACTCTTTCCCTCTCTGCTCCCTTGTAAGTTCTCTCCTTTATAAGTT
This sequence comes from Myrmecobius fasciatus, assembly GCA_023553655.1. NCBI lineage: Eukaryota > Metazoa > Chordata > Mammalia > Dasyuromorphia > Myrmecobiidae > Myrmecobius > Myrmecobius fasciatus. The sequence continues at coordinate 239,335 of JAJPUD010002389.1, read as the reverse complement.
TTTCTTCTTGGACAATAATAAAAAAAAAAAAAATTGTCATTTCCATAACAAACAGTTTCATTTCAAATTCTTTTATGGGCCTGTGGTTTTTTGTTAACAGACCATAAGTCTCAGTAGTCTAGAATTATTCTATAGTCATAAGAAATATGTACAGATATTAGAATAGGATATTACAAGAAGAAAAAGAACTACAGCTGGGACCTAGAATAAAATCTTATAAAATTCAACCTAATCATATGGTGTTAAACACAAACCATTAGCAAAAGTGTTGCAGCATTTTTTGCAAATTAACAAAAGAAATATGTTGTAGAGATGAAAACAACATTCAACGCGCAAATATTCTAAATAAATGAGATATATATGATGAGGTCAGGGAGCAATGGCCTATTCAAAATAAATGTGTGACAAATTCACAATGGCCATTCTCTTTGCCAAATGGAAGATTTGTTTAGAAGTGGTTACAGAAAAAAAAAAAAAAAAAAAAAGGTAAAATACCCACCAGGAGTGACAAATACTAAACAGTTCAGAGAACATATAATTAGACTAACCAGAGTTAGCTAGAGTAAAGAGAAAGGCACAATTAAAGGGAAGGCACTATGCTTGGGAGAAAGAGAGTATCTCTAAGTGGGCTTAGTCTTGAAAAGAACTTAAAGATCTTCAACATAAGCAGATCCTTTATAGGACAAATATAGCCTTGGGGGTTTCTCAGAGTAAAGGCTCAAATTCAAGAGGGAAAATAAAAAAGAGGAAGTGTCAGGGAGCTCAAAGTGGGGGAATCAAGAAGCCAGATGGAGTGTGCCTGGCAGATCATGTCCCATATCTGTCTAAAGATGTGCTAATCAATACCTCAAAGGTTGTTTAAACATGCACAGAGGTTTGGAGGATAGACAAAAGAGTTCCATCCTCATAATCATTCTGTACCAAAGGATACCGTTATTGCAATTGGTTTTATCTGGTAATAGCCAGGTAGACTCCTTCCAGACAGAAGAAGATAGTTCATATCATACCCCAATCTTTGATTAGCAAAAGAAATCTTTCAGAAAAGGGGGAGGGGTAATCTCTAAACTGGATGGAGTTTAGGAGACAAATGCAGAAGAGATACTTGTTACTTATACTTAACAAGTATGGAAACTGCCTTGAAACTGGGATTAAAATATAATTAAGGGAGAGTGTTATGAGATAAACTCAGGCAAAAGAAATAGACAAGTTGGTTACTAGAGCACAGTAGTGGAAATTAGCATAGGGTCAGTTTGCTTCTTACTGGAAGTCCATTCAGACACTAAATAGTATTTTGGTGAAATCCATTCACCCCTATAAACAGTTCTTTCCCAAATAAATGAGGCCCAAAATCCTTTGGGGTATGAGGCAATGATCTCATCTTTTGAAATTATTTTCTGCTGTAATTGAGTATAGAATTATCCTAGAGAGTCCCACATTGGAGAAATAAGCTTGATTGGAGGATGGTTCAGGAGTCAGATCCCTGAAGCTTGTTGATATATCTGTCTAGTGCTGATCCTTTGAAATGACCAAAGCTTAGAAGAAAAGAAGCCTAAGAAGCAGAGATTAGGGACAATGGCATTGTGAAGGGTAGAAAGAATAATAAGTTGAGTTGATGATTTGTCCTAATCTGACCAAAATGTATCCTGTCCTCCACTGGCAGGAGCCCACAAGGTAGAGCAGGTAAAGCTTGAGAGATAAGCACTCATTCTTGGGAGTTTTGATTATATCTTTCCTGAAGATTATATAAAGAGCTAGTTAGGAATTATTTCGTTTAAGAGCCTACATTATGATCCAAAAACAATTTCTATAAAGAGGGAATACTATCAGGGATGTATTCACATGACCCTTCCATAACAGATGTCAGAAAGGAGAGAGTATAATCTCTCTGTTTTACAAGGAAATATATTCTCTTTCTTTTGTTGTAGGAACTGGAGGAGTAAAAAGGACAATGTAGTAAATTATGGCTGCATCAGTAAGTCAATTTCCTATATCTTAGTTTGTGTATATCAAATAAGTAATTTGTAAAAAAACATGCTTGTGCCATAGGACACACAGGACAAACAGATGCTATTCCCACATTAGCTTAAATAGAATTGACTTTTTGCAAGGATGTTCATTTCTTTAAAAAAAAATAGTTTGCAACAAAATTTTCTACATTAAACTGCACTTTAGGAGAATAGAAGCTATACAAACAGTTGCATCAGTATCTAAATGTTCTTACATTTTGAAAGATTTAGAGACCTCACACAAACATATTTCTAATAGGATATATCTCTAGTAACAGATAGTTAAGTAGGCCAAATATTCATTTGTACAATAATGGAAAACAATCATTTATCCAATGGCATTTTAGATAGAAAACAGGAAGATATAATACTTGTATTTTTGCCCATGGCTTTTAAGCTGACCATTTGCTCTGAATATAGAGATTTGCTATAAGATTTTAAAAAAGCAACAAAATGATTACAGACAAAACATCTTAAGCTATTTGATTTCAGGTAATAGTCTGTTGACAAACAATAATTCTGTAGAAATTCCACCTAGTAGCCAGACTTAGGAATAATCAGGTGGAAAATTTGTGTTCAAAGGAAACTGAGTCAGAAGGATTTGATTTTAAGCAGAGACAAAGGTTGTCCTCCCAACTCTTTGACAACCACAGTATCTCTCTGAGTAACTCATGCCATTTTTCTTGAATGGTGGATGACTGACTTAGTGATCCATCAGAAAATCATATCCAAATTCAAAATTCAGAAGACTATCATTTATAGTCTCAAGAGATTTCCTCTCAAATAGCCAATTCCCATATCAGAGGCTTTAGATCTAAAAAGAAGGCTTACAAATCATTCTGCATAACCTAAACTAGACATTCTTATGACATGTTTTTTTTTTTTGGTTTTTTTTTGTTTTTGTTTTTTCCTTGCAGATGAACTTGAAGATGGATTTCAATTCCCCAGCACATTGCAGAGGACACAGACAAAACTTGATTCAAAAAGAATAAAAGGAAAATTACAGGTTTTGAAAATTCTCTTTTAGGTATTTTAAGAAAGCTATACATAATATTAAACAGTGAGACCATAATACACTAAAAAAATGTTAAATAATTTGCTGAAGACACATGTAAACGATGGCTGAGGTAATGTTGAGATAACTTGAATTTAGAGGAAACTAAAAAAATCTATTAAACTTCTCTCAGAAGTTTCTTGCATTGCTAAATAGTAGAACATTTTGATACAGCATCACAAATGACTTTGCTTTAAAGTAACTGCAAACATGAAAAAGAAAAAATATTCAGTTAATAACACCATGTAAACATAGGCTATCCCATCCAGCAGGGGGCCCCCCAGAGTGGTTGTTGCTTACTAGTCCACCCAACTATCCTTAGAAATTTTGGGGGAATCTCTCCTTTACTCTGAGAAGGGATGGGAGAAGAGTATTCAAGTCAGGGTCTTAGATATCTTCTCTACTATGTGAAAGGGGAAGGGTGGATTATGTCCTCATAATTCAATTAATATAAAATAAAATTATGAGATTAGGCAATAACATATACAGTTTTAGTAACAATTTCACGTTACCAAGAATCCTAGGATTTTTGGAAAAGATAGCATAAGGCTTAGGACTTTGCTAATTACTAGAAAGAATGGTTCTATTTGTTTCTTTTTTTTCCTTCACTTCCCCCAAACACAAGGGAAGGAAAGGGCTAATGGAAAGTTTTCACTGTATTCTTTCCCACACACAATAGGAACACAGTTTATGTTTAAAAGTCATCGATTTCAAATAATTCAAGAGAATAATATATCCCAATACTACAATCTCAGAAAGGATCCATTAATCCAGTTAATATTTACTGCGAAGATTCAACTAATAGTTCGATTTTTGTTGAAGAAACAAGACAATTCTAAAATTCAGAACATAGGTGATAATTAGGAGGAAACTTTGAGTTGAACTTCACAAAACAAAATAAACATATATCCAGCAGATCTGACAGAATTTTAAAAATATACTTTATACAATTTCTACAAAAAGCACAATATACAGTTTAGAAAGCAATATAACACCATAAACATATTTTAACTAATTAGGAGATAAACATGTGACCTCTTTAAATTACCAGAGAATTTGTTTTCATGCCCAGTTTTTAGCTTAAAATTAAGTCAAATACAGATGTAAATTTTAACTAGTAATACTTCAACATTTGCACCCAAATTTCTGAGATTTTATACCCAGTATAAACAAATTCACAAAGAGCTCCATCCTCACAATCATGCTATAGCAACAGGATACTGTTGTTGGAATTGATTATATCTGATAATAGCCAGATTGGCTTCTTCCTGACAGAGGAAGATAATCAGTTGATATCATATAAATGAAATTTATTGCAAAAAATTCTATACAGTCAAGTTAATTCTTTCATTTTTCTATGCTAATATATGTGAATATCTATGAGGGATGTTCAAAAATACTTAGTACAAGATTAAGCTTTATATACTTCATATTATATACACATGCATGCATGCATACATTCACACACAAACTGAAAGTTGATGTTAATTCTATTTTTAAATCTTAGTAGATTAATAATTTCCCATGCTATCTTGAGTCTAAGCCTTGCCTTTGTAATTTCACTATTTACTTGCATTCCAGAGAAACCTGCCTTGTGACCATTACCCTTCACTCCAACTACCTCCACCCTTTACCCAAATAGACTTAGGTCATTTGAGTCTCATCTGTCATTAAAATTTTTATCTCTATTGGGGTAGTATTGACCTATGTAAAGTTACTCATTTATTTTTACTCATTTCTTATATTTGCCCAACTGGAAGTGACCAGTTGGGTCCCAATACTTTGTTGTTGTTGTTGTTGTGGCCCTGATGGCTCAGAGTGAGTGTAAATAGCAATTGCTATTGTTTTGGCCAGAAAACCTTTCCTTCTCAAAGTGTTTGTTTGTTTGTTTGCTTGCTTGCTTGCTTGTTTTGTTTTTGTCATGGTTCTTGTTGTTAACTAAGTTAAGGAGATGATTCTCTGAGTCATTCTTTACCTTTCATTAATCACTGAATGGGTGTGGCCTCAGCCAAACTTATACCTGGGAAAGACTTTAATAAAAAGACCAAGGTCTCCCCCATATGACTGGTCATTTCCAGTCCAGATCCACAAGGCTCCAGAAGAGAGAATGAGGCTAGTGACTTTGCTTAATGATCCTTCATTTAAATTCAGTTGACTTCAAATCATGTCATCCCCTTTCTAATATCATGGTCATTTAGGGCTAAAAAATATCCTTTTATAGCCTCACCCACCATCCACTCAACTCAATTCAAGTACTTTCAACAAATCTATTCCCATTGTCTATAGCCTAATCCTATGGGAGTAAAGAGGAGGGGTTAAAGTGATGGACTCTTAACTTACCTTCTCATAATCATAATTTATCAATTAGGATTTTTTTACCTTTGCCTGGGGAGGTCCAAATGATATCACCTCAGGTGCATAAAAAAATCGACTCAGGCTCAAATGATCCTCTTACCCCTCACTTATAAGTTTTTGGTCATTGAGAGCAAATTGAACCAATCTGGGCAGCCACTTATCACAGAGTATAGAGGATAGAGAATTGCACATGGAGCTTGGAGTCATGAAACAGTCTCATTCATTTGTCAGCTGTATGACTCCAGGAAGATTAATTGACCCTGTTTATCTCAATTTCCTCACCTGTACAATTAGCTGGAGAAAGAAATGGCAAAATCAGCATCTTGTCAAGAAAGACCAAATGGGGTCATAATGACTACAACAACAAATTATCCAATTTATTGGTTACTTCTGGCTTAATTAATAAGGTTCCCTTTCAGTTTAAATTGTTGTTGATAGTGGAACTTGATTCAAAGAAGACCAATTGTTGATGTTGGGAAAGGCGATACCCCAAAAGTTTGGGGTCCCAGACTGGTGTCTGGAGGTGTCTCAAAAGAATTTGCAGGCTTGAATGCATCACCTAGTCAAGGGGCAAAGTTTATTGAAAGTAATGGTACAAAAAGCAGACTGAATTGTAAAGAAACAAGAGCAAGGAGAGTCATTTTATACAACTTCTACCTTAGATATGCTAATTCTATGGCTCAAGGGTAGGGCTGGGGAATAATTTCCACATGAATTGAAGGTGGTCTCTCTCTGTATTTTGATAATCACTGACCAGTTCATCAGTCAGCAATGAAATGAGAAATTGTCTATTCAGAATCAGATAGATTGTTCATGGTAGTTTCCTAGAGCAGACTCTAAAACCAAAAGACCCAGGATTTCCTCACTCACTGCTAGAACAGAAGGTCTCCCTAAAATTAGGGGACCATAACATCATATTACATCATAAAGGCATTCTAGGCAATATCTTGATTTGCCTTTGAATTGGATTTAAATCAAATAGAGTTACACAAATTCATCAGCCTCACTCTCTCTGCTAGCATCATCTTACTCCAGTGGCAAGACAAAAATCAAGATGACAGGTGATGACCTGGGATACAGTGGATGATCTTGGGATCTTCAATGTCTGACCAAACTCTAAGCACTTCACAGCAACTCATTCACTTCCATTCATGACTCTTGATACATGTTCTTATTTTATCATTCCACCTTGTAAAGTATTCCCATGCTTAAGGAAATGACCCCCTAATTTACCTTTGAATTTGAGGTGTTGGTTCCTTCAACTTGGGTAAGCTTGCTCACCACAAAAGTTTTGCCAGGCAGATGGTACAGCTTCTTGGATTGACAGGTGAGAGTGTAGTGAGAGATAGACACCAAGTGTCTATACAAGTAATTCTGAAAAGGGATCAGCAAATTGTCACACCAGAGGTGCTAGTCTTCCTTGAATACCCATATCCTCTCTTAGTATACATTAATTTTCAAATGTAATAAAATATAAGAAATTCAAATATTAATAAGAGAGCAAAGAAGGATCAGCCAATAACAAAAAAGGTATAAAAAAATAAATATAAAGAAAAATAAACAAAGTAGAAATGAATTAATATAAAAATAAATTAATATTCAAGTCTAAACATATAGTTTCATGTAAATAAATTTAGACTTTATATAATGCATCAAGGACTCCAGTTTTTGAAACTAAATATAGTGCTTCTATTTTTAAGAGAAATTATTCACGACATATAGATTTTAGTTTTCCCTAAATTTTTCAATTCTTTCTTTCTTTTTTTCAACCATGCTTTTTAACATATCTTACCATCCTTATCTATTCCTGTCTTAGCACTAAACTCTTTGAGTATCAAAGGAAATGCTATTGTAATTTCTATTGCCTTGTTCTGTACCTCTTCATCCTTTGTGAAAATGTTGAATAAACTATGGTTGTTTGAAAGGTGAACTTTTCATTATTATTTATTAATAGGTCTGTATCATCTAATTGATATAACCTTTTTTTTTTTTGCCTTTGGATATTTGGCAAAATAAGTTCTATCTGTTCCTTTCTTTTTTATTTACTGCCTATGGCTTGTTATTTCATTCGGTTACAAATTGCTTCTATTAATTTTTAAAATAATGTGCATATCAATACCAATAATATTCAATATTTCTATCAATATGTCCTCACTGGTCACAGTTAAGAATTTTACTTTTGCAAATTTTACAATTTTAAAAACAAAGTTGTATTTCACAAACACATTTTATGGTTCTTAGCACCTTTGGCCTTTTACACATATCTGTCATGTAAGAATGGAAGGAAACTGAATAGGACTGAAATACTTTTTTTCCTTTGTTTCATCAATAGCTATGGCCAAAAAATTCATTATTATATGACTGGCCTATTGGTGCTGAATATTTCTGTACTTAACTGAATCTTAGAATACCCCTGAAATAAAATACTACTGATTGAAGGAGAGAAGGAGAAAGAGAAGAGGGGGGAATCAGAAAAAGGGAGACACAGAAAGAAAGAAAGCAACAGGCAGAGACAGACAGACACACACACACACAAGCAGAGAGACAGAAAGACAGATAAAAAGACAACTAGACAGAGAGACATGCAAAGAGAAAAAGTGACAGAGATAAAGGCAGAGAGAGATAGAAAAAATATGCTGTGGATCATGCACATATATGTGTGTAGATTTACTTACATTTTTATGTTTTATGACATAAGACATGGTGCTTAGCAATAATATATTATCCTTTATACACAAAAATTTTTTGAAAATCTAAAACATTTTAAAAATATTCTATTATTATTAAAGATATAACTATTCTACTCCCTTAAAAGTACATGTGTATTATGGTTATGTTTTTTAAAATGACTATGCCAAGCTAATGTTAACATTTACATAGTAATCATGAAATTTAAGCATATGGCTAGAAACTATTTCTGATTTGTTGGAATATGCTTCAATTGCTTCCTGCCCTTCATCCTTAGCTGTATAAAACTCAGAAGGGAGGCTTATGTGAGTCTATTTGAAGTATATATTGCTGAAGGCCCTCATAGAAGATTAGTCTTGCTAGCAAATGTACCTTGAATTTAGGCCTAGAGGCATACTTTTGAAACCTGCCCTGTACCTTTTTGACATGTCTTCCCAATAAAGGCATTAATGGATTCCACTAGTACTCTTCTATAGTTTTAAGACATCCTACTTGTCCCTATTGCAAGGGAAATGGGCATGTTGATTATACAATGAAAAATAAATCCCAACAGAGAAATATTTTTTTTTTTTAAATTTCAGGCAGCAAGTTAGAAAGTAACAGGAAACAAGGGAACAAGAATACTAAACATCCTCAGCACATCAACAAGTCAAATTTATTTATTTTTTATTAAAACTTTTTATTTGCAAAACATATGTGTGGGTAATTCTTCAACATTAATCCTTACAAAGCTTTCTGTTACAAATTTTTCCCCCCTACTCCCCACCCTTCCCCTAGATGGCAGGATATCCACTACATGTTAATTATGTTAAAATAAACAAGTCAAATTTCTAAGAAAAAAAAAATTAAGTTAAAAGCATTATTTTTATAAATTCCAAAAAAAGCAACCAACCAACCAACCAAACAAACAAAAAAAACCAGACTCAAATTTATAGTAATATTTGGAAGGATATTTAATTGAATGGTTTCAGCTGATACAGAACATTTTTCAAGTTCTCTGTGTAAGGAACCAAGGGATGTTTCTCAATGTGTTAAAAGTCACAGTCCACACAATGGTATTTCTCTGTGCTTAGTTAAAATAGGGCCAAAATATTAATGCCTATTTTCAAGGTAAGAAAATATTGAGGGAGATAGATAGCTCAGTGGATATTGCTGTGCCAGAATCCAAGAAGATCAGAATTCAAATCCAACTTCAGATATAGTAGCTACATGACCTTAGGTGTCATTTATTATGTTTGTCTCAGTTTCCTCAAATATAAAATCAGACTGTTTGGCAAGACTGTTGTGAGATAAAATGAGATAATGTTTGTAAAGAAGAAAGCATAGTGCTTCACACAGAAAAGAAAGTGTATAAATATTAATTCTCTTCTCTTTCCTTCTTCACTTTAAATTTACTATTTATTTTTCTTTCAGACAGAAAATGAAAAGAAACATTGAGACTGGTTCAGACTAAGACAAATTGATATGTGTACCTATATATATATATTTAGATCTTTATAGATCTAGATACATGAGGATCTATAGAATTTATTTGCATTCTGACAATATGATTGTTTTACAAATGGATTAATACTATCATATGACATTTATTAATCATATATTTTTCTTAATATCTTTTCTACAAAGAAAAAACTATTTTTATAAGTAATATTTGCATTTATAAGCATATAAGATCTCAGATACAGCTATTCAAAAATATAGTTGGAGTAGCATTTTTAACATTTTTTTTTCACGAGAGTAAAAATAAGTCTTGTAAGTCAGAGCTTTTTAGATTTTTTTCACATGTGACCCCTTTTTGTTGAAGAAATTTTTGTGTTTCCAGGTATATAAGTATATGAAATAGGTATGCAAGTCAAAAATTTACTGATCATAAATTATAATTTTACGACACCCACATTCATTTGTGAGACCTCATTTGGGGTCATATACCACAGTTTAAGAACCTGAATTGTAATTGGTAATGAATGTCTTCCAGTTGAATATAACAAAAAATTGAATAGCTGCTTTATATCCAACATGGAGCAAACTTCTGAATAGTAAACAAAAGAATTGTAAGGCATGATCCTTATTTTCAAAAAGTTTACAATAAAAGTAAGGAGGTAAAATAATATGAAATGCTACCTTATAATTTGTCTGAAAACTGTTAATAAGTTTGTTAAAATATTTAAAATAGTATTTCAAAAATGTGATGATAATCCTTTAGAAGCAATCTTTGTCAGAGATTTTTTTTTTTTTTTGGTCACTATGATCTTTTTCATAGAACTTGTAATAAATTTTAAAAAGAGAGATGCTTCAGTGCCATCTCATTTCAAATCCAACAGGAGATAGAATGATGAGGTTTAAAGATTTAACTTTGTAACAAGTCATGATGGATAAAAACAAAATGTTATCTCTACTTTGAAACTGCATACATTCATTCATATCCAACAGGACTATTTTGCATTATGCTCAACCTGTTTAACCAAGATTTTGCACAATCCCAGAATACCAATATCTTCTTGCATAAAAAAGATTTCCATCTATATTGTTCTCAAATTCAGTGAATTATCTGTTTCCATGGTAGCTGACATGGCAGAATGACATATTTGCACCATTGTCTATGCATGACTTTCAACAAAGAAAGCTGAAGGGGACAAAGAGGGAGAAACTGATAAGTTGTTATGGGCATTTTTATATTGAAAGTCATCTATTGAAATGCAAATGATTATGAATTAAATTTCATTGGTTTTGCTATTAGAATTTAAAGTTAAATCTCTTCCCTTTCTCTTTCTCTCACTCTCTTTCATAATCACTTCTTCTCAGAAGAATATTCAAAGAAATCATGAAGCATTCTCAAACAAGTAGACATAATTATTCAGTTAAATTTAGCTCAGATCTCCTTTTAGAGGAGCATGCTTACCAAGGGTCTGAGTTCATATTCAGAACTAAAGCAAATACATGGAAACTTAATAACCAAAGAAAGGAGGTATCATTTGTGCCTTCTGTATTCTCCCTTCCCTCCTCTGTGTTCTGAGGTACTGTTTCATGATTTAAATAGATCATAAAAGGTTATGGTAGCTATTTTGATGTTTTTATCCTTTTCTCAAATATGATTTTGATTACAATTTTTGCTAAAACAACTTGACAATCTGCCTGCACATAGTTGATTCTGATATGATTCTCATTTTGCAAGTAGTCATTCCCTGTCTTTTCTGTATTGTTCTTCAGGTCTAGCACTTTCAGACAATCTTATAGCAGAATGTATTTCTAATATGACATTTTGAGACTTCTGAGTAGTCTGCAAACCCTGAATATGCTGTGTTTCTTAAAACTAAACTTCATTTTACAGCACACTTTTTTTCCCATGCTTTCTTTTATCCCTGTAGTTGCCAAATGTCAATTTATATATTGATTATTTTAAATAATTTTCTTAGTTCTTAATATAATTTTTATACTTTTTTCTCATCTTAAATGCATGTTGGTACCTAAAAGCAATGCTCTTGTGGTAATCTTTTTGTACATATTCAGGTTTCATTTAATGTGAAAATGTCTAATATTGACATGATTCCACTGGGATTTCAAATTCAATGGTAATTGAATCTTTAGAGTGTTTATAGTGTCTATAGCTTAAATGTAAGGATTTAGTCATCTACCTAATGAGAGGAAAAATAAAAACTCTAGACTTTGAAAAGGCTCTAGAACTAGAAACTCCTCTATAATAACTCTGAGAAATTGCTCTTATACTTCTGTTTAAAGATATGCTGAAGCAACTAATACATTCCACTTTCTAGGAGTTTTTAATTATTAAGAAAAGTTTTCTTATATCAAATAAAAAATTAGATATTTGAACTTCCATAAATTACTCAAATGATACTCAAATTTCCAAATGATATTCTTTATATCTATGCAAAATACATGATATGATTCTTTCAGAAGCCATAATTTTAATTACAGGAAAGCAGCAGCCCTCTCCTCTGTGTCATTGGGATTATCTTGTATAAACCAAGAATTGGCAGATCCTTCCATTGTTCTTTGTATGGCACAATCATGCATGTGGATAGAAATTATAAAGCTGAAATTATAAAGAATCTCAGATGTCTTTTTGACCAATTTCTATCTGAACAAGTATTCTCTTCTGCAATGTACTAAAAAAAAAAATGATCACCCAGCCTTTGCTTGAGTAGTAAGTAGATCACTCACTACCTGCTGAGGGAATCCATTTCTCCATTTATTAAAGTTTACCATTTGCAAACAGCTGAATAGAACAATTTAGTTCATTAATATCTTGTGAAAATAAAATGGTATATGTTAAAAAATCAAAATTTCCTTCTTCTATATTTTCCTGCCTTTCCCCTACACCCCTACAGTAAATCAGGAAATGTTTATTCAAATTGCAGTGTTAGACTTTATGAGATATATTTTCTCCCAATTTTAATCAGTCAGTAGGTAAACATTAACCATATGCCATGGCACATAATAGTATATGCTATGGCAATATGTGAACAATCATGTACAAATTATTTATCTAAAGATTAATTGTTTTTGTTCATTCACATCTGATTCTTTGTGACTCCATTTGGAGTTTTCATAGCAAAAAAATACTGAAGTGGTTTGCCATTTTGTTGCTCAAATCATTTTACAGATGAGATTGAGGAAAAGAGGGTTGTAATTTACTAGGGTCACATAGCTAGTAAGTGTCTAAGATCAGATTTAAGTTCATGAAGTTTAATCTTCTTGAGTATTCTATCCACTGTGCCACACAGCTGCTTTATACACTCCTCATAATTTAAAAACCAACAGATAGAAGCCATTAGAATTAAGAGAGATTAGGAAAGACTTCCTGCAGAAAATGAATTTTTTAGCTGGGATTTGAATGTCCAGTCAGAAAAAATTGTGTTTGAGGAACAGCAAGGAATCAAGTATCACTAGATCAGTCTGTGGGGTATGTGTGTGTGTGTGTGTGTGTGTGTGTGTGTGTGTGTGTATGTGACCCCACACATTTGTGTGTGAGAGAGACAGGTAAAGACAATTTAGTGATGGAGAGGAGTTGTAAAGTACAAAAAAAAATGGAATGTGATGGGGTAAATTATGAAAAGGTTCGAACTCAAAATCTAGAATTTCACCTTTGATCTTAGAAGTAAAAAAAAAATTGCTAAAATTCACTGGGTAATTATTTTACCTATGCTTTATGAAAGTCACTTTGATGACAGTGCATATCCTTTGACCCAACAATATCACATCTAGGTCAATATCCAAAATAAATCAAACAAAAGGGGGGAAAAGTGATCTATCTATACAAGAATATTTACAGAAACTCTTTTTGTGGTGATGAAAGAATGGAAGTTCAGGCTATGCCCAGCATCTGAGAAATGGATGCATAAGTTGTGGCCTATGATTCTGACAAAATCCCATTTTTCTAGAAGAACAACAAGCAAGATAGTTTCAGAAAACTTCAGCAGACTTTTTCAATATGAACTGATATAAGAGAAGTGAGCAGAACGAGGAGAACATTATACACAATACAGCAGTATTATAAGATTCACCAACTATGAAAGTTTGTCAACATACTTTGATCAATATAATCACCCAAGATAATTACAAAAAATTCATGATGAAAATTCTTATCTCACTCTGAGTGCAGATTTAAGCATTTTTTCACTTTATTTTTCTTACTTTTTTCTTTGTAACATGGTTAAATATACATTCACATGTATAAATAATATCATATTACCTTTATTTTCAATTGGTGGGGGATGATCTAGAAGGAAGTAGAAAATCTTTAGCTCAAAAAATTCAAATCTTAAATTAATTAAAATATTTTTTTAAAGCAATAAACAATATTCTGCATCATAGCAGACTCCCTATGTGGGATTTCCAACTCAATACATTCTAAAAGCTCCATTTTACTATCACAACTAGGAAAACAGTTAAGGAGACAGGGGAGTGACTTGATAGAAATAACAGGTATCTCAGTATTTTGGTCTAACAGCTGCCAGAGAGAGAGAATTCTAACTGGTCCCTCGTGTCTACATTTAGGCTAGGTATAAAATATCTTAATGAAAAAAATTTCAGACTTTGGAGTCTTAAGATTTCAATTGCAATTCCAGTTCTGTTACTCACAATCTATGCAATCTGGAAAAAATATTTTTTGTTCGCTGCATATCAGATTCCTCATTTGTAAAATGAAAAGCTCTACCTAGATCACAGATTCTTTTAAAATTAATTTATTGATATATTCTATGGACATTTATAATTTATATTTTTCACCACCTCATGTTAACAATAACCTTTAAGTTAAGTGGATAGATTATTTCCTAAAGTCACAGATTGTCAGATTTCCCTATTGAAACTGAGGATATATTCTTTTTTTTTTTTTTTTTTTTTGCTTTTTGCTGAGGCAATTGAGGTTAAGTGACTTGCCCAGGGTCACACAGCTAAAAACTGTTAAGTGTCTGAGACCAGATTTGAACTCAGGCCTGAGGATATATTTTTATAGGCATCCTACCATCTAATAATGCCATCCTGTTAGCAAAGGTTTTAAATATGATTTGTGTGTTATAATGGAAAATCATATATAGATTATTTTTATTATAGAAAAATAAAATTTGTTGATATCTGAGAAAATAAGATGTAGAAATCAGAAACTCTCCTGCACAATTTATGGAATTATTAACATAATCAGAAATTAGGCATAAATATCTTCATGCTGGATTCTGAATATGTTAACATTTCCTATGTGAGTTTGCTGGAATGTCTACATCTACTGTTCCTTTGTTTGATTTTTTTCTTCTTTTTTTACACATTGGGCCATAGGATCCAGGAGCTTTATTTAAAAAAGGGGATAAACATAGATTTTCTCAATGTTTTTCATAAGGTGTGCTAATTTAGACTTTTCTAGGTCTTTTCTCCATGCCCCTGAGCCTGGTACTTCTATCATAACTCTTTCCCAACTTCCTTTTATTTATTATCTTTCCCCCATTAAATTATAAACTCCTGGAAACAGGGGCTATCTATGTTTCTTATTTATATTTGTGTTTCTTACACTTAGCAACATGCCTGACACATAGTAAGGTGTTTAAGAAATGTCATTTGACTGATTTTAGCTAATTATTTTGTATACACACATATATATATATATGTATTCTTCATGTATGTATTTTTAGATTATTTTAAAAATCATACTACTTAATCATGAATAAGTATCTTGTTGACACAATCATATTTCTGCCACAATTTTATTGATAACTAAGGTGACCCTACAGCTTCAAGATCAGAATTGTTATTTAGATTTTTCATTCATTTTAAATATTCCTATTTTAATACTCAAGTATTTTTAATACTTGATTCCTAAGTGCCAATTAATTCAAACTAAAATGTACTACATATGGAAACTGTGCTTAGAGGGATAGATAAATAAGATTTAGAAATCAGAAACTCTCTTGCACAATTTATGGAACTGTTAACATAATCAAAAATTAGGCATTAATATCTTCATGTTGGATTCTAAATACAGTAACATTTCCTATATGAGTTTGCTGGAATGCTTATGTATACTATTCCTTTGTTTGATTTTTTCTTCTTTTTTATATATTGGGCCATAGGATCCAGGGACCTTAGAGAAATTTCAAGTTTTAGAATTCTGCGGCTATATTGTATGCATATTTTATGAATATAGCCTAATGGAGAGTGTGCATTCAGTTATAAAAGTATAAAATAATAGACTTAAAGATTATCTGGTTATCCCTATCATATAACAGATAAGGAGACAGATGAGGCAGAGAGTTAATAAAGTTGCCCAAAATTATGTAGTAAGTAGATAGCCAGAAATTTGAATTCAGATAACTAAAAATTCTGCACCCATTATACTAAACTACCCTGCTACTGCACATTTCTTGTCCCGGTATGCCACATTTAGAAAGAACAATTAAATTAATATGATGAAATATGAAAGTTGTGATTTTGCTAGTCATTCACATTTTTATATTTCTGACAGCATTGTTGGCCAAATCTTCTTAATTCATTATCTTTTTTAAATTTAGGTGTTACTAGAATAGGAAAGATTAAACATTTGCTAAATGGTGTAGCAAAAGCATTCTTTATTAATTCAGAACTTGTGTCTGAAATTTGCATCCTGAATTCTGAAAGCATACAACTTTGAATTAATAGTATTTTTTTTCCAATTTCATGTAAAGATAGTTTTTGACATTCACTTTCTTATAATATTGAATTCAAAAATTTTCCCCTTTCCTCTCTTCCCTCCTCCCTCCCAAAGGCAGCAAGTAATCTGATATAGGTGACAAATGTGCAATCTTAAATGTATTTTTCATATTAGCCATGTTGTGAAAGAAGAATCTGATAAAAAAGAAAAAAAAATGAGAAAGAGAAAAAATAAGTGAAAATAGCATACTCAATTTGCATTCAGATTTTATATTTCTTTCTCTGAATGTGAATAGCATTTTCTATCACAAATCTTTTGAATTGGCTTAGATCATTGAATTGCTGAGAACAGCTAAGTCTATCATGTATAATTTTCAAACATACAATTTTGAAACTATAGCCCTTGTTTTCTCTCTCTGTCTCTGTATCTCTCTGTGTGTATCTCTCTGTGTCCCTTTTCCTCTTCTCTGCCCCCTTTCACACACACACACATACACACACACACACACACACACTCAAATTCCACATGAATTTCTTAATTCTATCAGCAACATAAAAATGTTACCATAATTTAAATATCAGCTTTGCCACATCCTATTTGTCATTTAGTATCTCTGGACCTCCATTTCTCTATTCAGAAAATACAACTGGTAACTGCAAGACTTTGCTTCACAGAGCATCATGAATAGCACCTGTTTATTCACAATTATATTTGTAATTTACAGAGACTATCTATCAGACTTCTGAATGACATTGCAGAAAGACAGTGATTTGGGTCTCATATGGAACAGAGATAGATAATAGATTTTCCTTCTTTGGGAATTTTCATAGTACATCTAATGACATCAAGCTTTTCTCTGAAACAAAGTCCTTCTTTGTGATATCAATTCTTTCCATTAATATAAAAATGAGTCATAGAATATCAGAGTTTCTAGAAAGTTTCATTTACGTAGGGTAATAGATTAGTACATAGTTAGCATGACTAGCTTGCAATCAGTAATCATTGAAGTTTTGTTCTGGAGAAGAGATATAAAGAATGGTATCAGGGAGATGTTATGACCGGAAAAGAATTTACGCTGACTGTATAAAAATAGCACATGGGCATTCAGTGGAAAGTCCATTGTTCTTTTTGAATCAATATAATGTTGAGACCTAGAAGAAATTCATTAGCACATTAGGTGAACCACCTATGGAGAATTTACTAGAGGACATGAACCAGAATTGTCAAGAAATAATTCATTAATAATATCCAATGTGCACCACTGCATTTTTGTCAACTCTAATGAGATAATTGAGCCATAATATATTACACTTTGAATTTTAAAAGTAAAATTCATAGATATTAACAATGATTAAACTAGAAACCTAGGGAATGGGTTTATATATTTTGGTAAAGTGATATACAGTAACTTCTTTGTTCTTCCTTTCTTCCCAAATTCCCCTAGCTCCATCTCTTCTCAATCCATGCAAATTTGCTGGTATTTAAATTTAGTTTTTGTGGTGAAATAAATTTCAATATAATGTATCTCACATTATAGCTAACACTAGCACCTGCACTTCCACCAAAATATTGTGCTTGTTGGTATATGAATTTCTTATAATGTGTAAGATTGATGTTGTTTCAAAGGAATCACTTTTTATAGGTCATAAACCTATGGGTTCATGAAGCTCTTATATGGTTTAAAAGGAATAACTCTTTATAGGTCATAAACTTATGGGTTCATAAACCTATCTGATGATTGGCCCTGCTAGATATACAAGCCAAACGTCAAATTTTGAACTATAGTATTGTTTGTTCTATCGCTCTTGAACAAGAACCGAAATATTTATTTCCAAGAACTATGTTCAAAGATGATTTTCTAGTATCTGAAGACTTCTAAGATCAGTAAGAAAGTTAAGCACATAGACAATCCTCAAAATTGTTTATTATGTATCACATAACTTTTTATTTCATCTACTTTGTGCAAATTATCTATTTAATACTATATTTGGTTAAACATCTCCATTTTTTGGAAAGCACTATTCATTTGGCTAAAGATTTATTATAAGGACTCAATGTGGGTTCAAGAATTTATTTCTGATTGCATAAACCAATAATTCCTTTCAGCCATAAATAATGAGGTATTACTATCCCAATGAGAGAGGAAGACCTGAGAAATAAGAACTGTCCACTGGCTGAGAACAATAGAGAAGTTGGGAAATTGTCAGGGTTTTTTACATGATGGAAGAAACATAAAGTTTTAGAATGAGCAGGAAGTATCCACTATTTCATTCTTCTCATTGTCTAGAATTGAGATGGTGGCTAAAAATGACAACAGGTAGTTATACCCTGTATATAACCTTTCCCTCCTCACCCTCTCCCATCCCAGTTCTATTCCCCCCCCCATATTCTTATAGAGTCAAAGTTTCCTGGGGAAGCAGAAGACATGCCTAATTGTTAAGGCATCAGTTTCCTGCAAATAGAACATTTTACATTGCCAAAATCTTATGAAATTGCATTCTATTTGCAATGCCTTGGACTTGGAAAATGATTATTATGATTTTTGTCACAATAATTTTTTTTTTCTTCCAAAGAAATACAACTTTAGCTATAACTAAGTCACTGAATTTCAGGGATCCATTAATTAAGACACTTTCCTGGAACAAAATAGTTTATAGATACAATAAGAAAAAATACTAAATAACTAAAGTTCTTCCTTAAGCTCTTTTTTTTAATTGAAGGAATCATATTAGGTATAAGACATGATTAAGGGAAAAATGATGGCATTTCATAAATATATTTGTCATAAGTCTTATAATTCAGGGTTGTTAAAAATTTTTGTATGGGGAAAATCTCAGATAAAAACAAAAAAGTCTTGAAGAAATGAAAAAAGCACTTGAGAATAGAAAACTACTGAATGGAATAATGAATTTATTTTTCAATTGTTCTTGTTTGTTGTAAGTTTACTGAACATATTGTTATTTTAGATGACTGGGTTCTAGGCACAAGAGTAATATTCCATTTTTGACAGTCCACATCTAATGCCCTTTAATTTTCTAGAACTTCAATTTTCTTATCTTTAAAATGAGATTATTATTTCTGGTATATGTAAGTACCTATCTCCCAGGAATCCTTAGAGCATCAACTGATATATTTACATATATATATATATATCTATATATATATATATCCATATATGAATATCAGCAATAGCAATTAATGACCTTATCCTGATTATTATCATCACCATCATTATTGGATGCTATGAAAAACAACTATAAAGAACTATTTGTTTATTCATAGAACAGGGATTTAATTTATGTTTCCTGGAGGTTATACTTTAATTCTTTATGGTATTAAAATGCCACACACACACACACACACATACATATATATAGGGTCATTTATTGACTGATTTATTGATTTTTTAAAAAAAAATATTAATTCTAAGAAATGATATTTATTTTATTGAAGAGAGACTTAAGGGAGATGATGTTTAAAACAATTTAAAACCTAAAGACAATTTCATACAGGGAAAGAAAGTTTTCCCCATGGTTAGTAGAGAGTATTTCATTGATGTGAAAGAAATATTAATGACTTCTATTACGAATTATGAGAATGTTACAAAGAGCAATATGAAAAGGTTTATCTGACAGCATAAGTAAAAGAACAAAAGAAAATATTATTACAATGAAATATGCACTGACAAATTAGTTTTAAAAATTTCTATAGCCAATTAGCTACTTTATGATACAGTATGGTTAGGTATAGTTGAAAGAAAACTACAAGAATTCCATAGATGTTTGAATGGTATTTGCACATCTAGACTGCCAACAAGATCAGCAAAGATGAATAACCAGTACTTGGTAAGAACACAGTTTCCTCATATTTCTAGATAATG
The DNA here is from genome assembly GCA_023553655.1 of Myrmecobius fasciatus. Classification (NCBI taxonomy): domain Eukaryota; kingdom Metazoa; phylum Chordata; class Mammalia; order Dasyuromorphia; family Myrmecobiidae; genus Myrmecobius; species Myrmecobius fasciatus. Next base: position 219,215 of record JAJPUD010002389.1, on the reverse strand, counting down.
TAGTTGTAGTACTTGTGACAATTGCTTCTATGGCATAAAAATTCTTGGAACTGATATCTTTTATCTTAATAAACTGTACCATTTTTTCTATCAAAAGAGTAATTTTATCATCTTTTCCTATAAAAATATAAAATTTAATGATACATAAGTCAATAAATTCAATAAAATCTCAGTTTAAAACTTTGTTCAGTTTCTCAACATTCTGGGGAAATCCAATTATAAATCATTCTCCTTTCCCCAGTGACCTGAAAACCTACAACATCATTGCTAAATGTAGTATACTATAGTACATTTGTCATAACATTAGGACAAAGCTATCTTTACCAAGAACCATTGTGGCTTCATGCCCCAGATGATTCTAATCTTAAAATGCATTCATTCAATCTCTACATATATGTAAAGTCCTGATCTATGCTTTCTGACATATCTGGCACCAAATTAGAAGGAATGTTAATAAGTTTATGGTTTAATAATCTTGACAACTCAGCCTTGAGCTAATAGACTGGTACTTCTGTTATGTTAATCAGATTCTAATCTTAGATCTTGTGAAAAAGTTTCTACCATTCTAGGTATGCCCAGTAAAATTAATTTTTAATGCCCAAATTAATTTAGATAGGTTTTAATTTAGTTTAGTGAAAAATTAAGTTAATTTAGTTAGTTTCTTTAGTTTGAAGTAAAATAAAAATGAAAGGTCGGGTGGTGGTAGAAGGAAGGAAGGAAAGATAGAAAGAAGGAAGGCAACAAGAAAGGAAGGAAGGAAGAAAAGAAAAAAGAAAATAAAATTCCTTGACTGCTGGTTTACCTATATAAAAACCTTCTAACTTCTTCTACCACCACCCGCCCAACCATACACACACACACACACACACACACACACACAGAGCTCTTAATGTAATGCTCAGGGAGAAACTGAGGCAGTATCACACATGGAAATTAGGTAATACTTTATTGATGTTAATTGGGAGTTCAGAATCCACAGCTATGGATCAGGATTGGTGGGACTTATGTCTCAAAGCACGCAGTCCAGACCAGGGACCAACACAGCCATAGCCATGTTAGCCGACTGAATACAAAGCACTCAGTCACAGCCATGTTAGCTGACTGAATACAAAGTACACAGCCATGTTAGCTGACTGAATACAAAGTACACAGCAGCTCCATCAAGGAACTTCAAACATTATATAGGGTCCTATAGCTCAGGGAGACAAAGAACTCATGGGAAAAGCTGAGTACATATGGTGTCCAAGGAAACCATAAATTCAGTTCTGACAGGTTAGGGAGTAAGGAGCCTTGCCAAAGCAGATTGCTTGTCTGGGTCACATATATAGATAAAAGGTAGGTGGAGGCTGACCATCCGGGGTTCATGATTACTTTGGAATGTGAGTCCAATTATTTCTGAAGGTCAGGAAGTGGGTATTGCTATTCTGGGACAGAGCAATTAAGGGAGACTGAAACAGCAACTGAGGGAGACTGAGACAGTAATTGAGGGAAACTGAGACAGGCACAACATTTTCAAAGTTGTTTAGTAGTTGACTGCTTTTTATTATTTTGGTTCTCTGGCTAGAACATTGTTTTCTGCAAGATCAACATCTTTCCTTTATCCTATTCTTGCTAAAAATTGCATTCTTAATTCTGAAATTCCTTTCTTTGTTATCCAGGTCCCCACCAGCTACTTCCCAATTTCTCTAAGTATAAGAGTCTGCAGGATAAGAACAAGTGTGTGTCTCTCAGAGATTATTTTTTCCATAATTTCATAAATTCTTAGAATATAGTCATATATAATTCTCAGCCCTGTCATTATTTTCTTGAATTCACTTCAGCATTGATTAAATGTCTTTAATAGGCAAGTCAATGCTAATGGGCTAAAAAGGAGAGGGAAAGTAGACTGTTTCTGTCTACTATAAACTTACATTCTGCTCAAGAACATGTACACAACACAACAGTGTGTGCTGGTAAAATTTGAACAACCAGCTCTCATGACACACTTTTTAAAAGTTTAATCAGAATGATTATTTTCTCCATATCTAGGCTTTCTTAAGCCTTGGCAATCAACAAAACAATTAATCGAGTCCTGATTTGTAGCTTGACATTTTCTGAGCAGTAAATGCTCATAGTGAAAATTTAATAATAAGCCCTCAATCTGGAAGCAAAATTTCACCATAATTAAGTAAGTTAAAGTAATCTGAGAAAGGACATAAAGAAAGGTGAAATCAAGAAAAGCTTCACAGAGGATTTGGCCCCTGAGCTAAACTTTGAAGGAAGATAAGGTTCATGAAAGATGTGACTGAACAAAAAGTATATTAAAGCAATGAAAGAGGGTATATAGGTTGGTCAAATGAATGGTAGAAGAAGAAATGTCTAATTTAATTGAACAGTGGAGTTCACAAAGGGGAGTAATGTAAAATAAGCTTAGAAATGTAAGTTGTTGCTTTTGGTAACAGCAACACCTAGTTTATATAGGATGGACTGATCTTTTGAGGAAGTGGGGAAGCTATGTTGCTTCCTTTTTCCTGAGACATAAAATGCCTTAAGATGAAGGAATTAGTTTTATTCCTACCTCCCTAATCTAGCTGCTCATTATGCTTATCTAAAGAAGGAAGTTAAGTAGTATCTTATTGTAAACTTGCATAGTTTTAAATTGTTTATTTTTTAAAGTTACTTTAAAATCTATTTAGTGATACATAGTAGAAGATTTTATTTTAAACCTTAAATCTGAATTGTTGGAGCAGCCTAATTTGTGCAAAAGAGCTAAATTATGAAGGGATGCCAGTGAAAAGAATTTACAATTTGTCAGAGACAAAAACAAACAAAAATAGTTGTTTTTGAGCAAAAAAATTAATATGTTGAGACCATTTCTTTAAAACATTTATTTTTTCAGTATCTCTGCAGAGAATGTTTTAGAGAAGGGAGACACTAGGGGCAAGGGGACAAAAATAGAAGCCTATTAAAATAATTTAGGCTTGAGGTGACGAAGGCTTAAAATAGGGTGATCACTTTGGGATTGGGAAAAAAGGGAAGGGATAAAACAGATTTTATGATGGTAGAACTGAATTAACAACTACTTGAATATATAGATGGAATAGAGTAAAGAATCATGGAACACTGTAAGACTACTAATTTCCCTAAATCTGTTTTATTAGATTTAGAGCTATTAAAGTCTGATGTCAACCTAGTCATTTTAAAGATGAGAAAACTGAAGTGACAGAAACTGATTTTTCCCCAAGGACTCATAGATAATAAGTAGCAGTCCCCTGTTGGGGAGGAAGAAGGAGACAGAATGGAAGGGGGGGGAAATCACTTAGCTTCTCTAACTTTGTTATTTTTTTTTTCTTCTCACTTCCCTCAGCAGACCTCTATAAATCCACTACTCTTTTCTCTTTATTACATGTAATGGTAATGCTGCAGCAAAATCAGGTATTTTGAGATACACTTTTGTGAAGATTGCAGCAAAGCAAGGCAAGACAAGACAGTGAGTGGATCATGTAATCCAGGGGTTTTCAAAATACCTTTCATTCTCTTTCTGTAATTGGGAAAAGCTATAGAGTACTACACAGTTCAGAAAGATTAAGCACTACTCTGTGGCCCTTCAATTTGAGTCTTAGGAATCCCAGAGGAACAGATTGTAATGAATATGTCTCACAAAGACCATGAAAACTTTATCAAAAAAACAATAAGCAACGTGTGGTATAGTGGAAAGAGCAGTAAGGCCTTTGTTTAAATACCACTCTGATATTTGTTAGCTGTGTAATTATTATGAAGTCATTTAACTATCTCTACCCTCAGTTCTCTCTTCTATTAAATGGGGGTCATAAAAACTGCAATATCTATCTTACAGAATTGTCATGAAGATAAAATGAGATTGATGTGATATAAGTTTATATTGTAATGCCAGAGAAACTGAGGCAAGACAGAGATTAGAATTTTTAATATTTTAATAGTGGAGAATTTGGACTAGCAATGGAACAGAAAATGTCCTCCCCACTAGTCAGCTGGATGGGACTCTTGTCTCAAAGTACCCAGCAATGAGCAAGTAATTTCAGAGACTTTTTATAGGGCTCCAATGATCAGGGAAACAAAGGCAAGGGGGGTCAGAGCATTGAGTGAGGGGAAATTCCAGGAAGGGCCATAACTTTTTAATTCTGACAAGTGAAGAAGGTGGTCAAGCAGGAGACAGGAAGTCTGGACCAGGAAAGACAGAGAGTGCCATCTAGGTATTTGAGATAAACCATCTGGAGTTTTATTACTCTTTGGAATGCCAGAATGCCAGAGTGGCCAGAGCTCTGTAGCCCTAATTATCTAATTCCTAAAGTCCAGGAAGGGGAGGGGGGGGAAACACAGCATAATAACTCAGGGAAATTGAGATGTTATAATTCAGGGAAACTAATGCAGGGAAACTGAGGTATTACAGATAAGTGAAACTAAGACATTATAATATCTTAATTAATTATAGATAAATATCTATCTATATGTTATTAATTTTCATTCTTTTTATTATTTTTTGGAAGGAATATCTATGTTAGATTTCAGGAATCCTTTTTGATGTAAGAAATGTTAGAAAACTCTGAAAATACCAATGAGAATCCATGTTAATAGCTGATGAAAACTCTGAAACTCTTCTAGAGTTCAAAGATTATTTATCTGCTGGAAGTTTAGATGCACTTTCTTTCTCTATATATGTATATACATATACAAATGTTAAAATCATTTTTTTAAACTAGATCATTAAAATCATGTTCTATACTCATAGGCATCATAGCCTAGCTTATTTATTTGAAAATAACATATTTTAAGAAATGTCTTATTTGTATATAGTTACAGAAAATATTGAATAGTTATTAATATAATTAATGAAGGTCAAGCATTTATGTATTGTTTCCTCATTAATTTGTTCAAAGGATTTTTCACTTCTCTGTATAACCTTGATATTTAAGCAATGCTTGTCATATTTTTGTTGTCCTGTTTTATTGTTGCAACTGTGAAAATCATGGACCTGTGAGAATATTTGATGAAAATGTTTAGACATTAGGAAAGTACTTGCAGAAGTATTGTCCCTAGATAAATTTAGTTGAATAGTCATTAAGCTAGAGACATAATGATCTGAATTCAAAGTACTCTGAAATACTAATTCAGCTCAGAAACTTTAAGTTTTCTTGCTTATAATACTTGTATTGCCACTCCTCTCTATTGTGTATAAACTAAGGGAACAGAAGCTTAATTGGTATTTTAGTCATCACTAAACACTTAAGACTACAAAGTGTATCTCCCCTACTTCATTAAAATCCCTACCACCCCCTTGCTCCAGGGAAAAAATGGAGAGCACTCCCACCTATCAAACCCATAAAATCACAGTTCATCTCTTTCTTAATTTTTTTTTATCTTAAACATTAAGGGAGAAGGAAGAAAAAAATCCTAAACAGACCAACAAAACACTTGAATCATTCCATTCATAAAAGTGGATATTTATCACAATCAAAAACTTTGCAATTGGTAGCTTCTGATTCCATGATCATGACCTCACCCCTCACATTACTCAGATCTTTTTTTTCTATTTCAACTATCTCAATGTCAAAATATAGTGACAATTTTCATATTTTATTGAAATCCAGGTTTGTTGGGTAATATAACTGTGACCAAAGCTATTTTAAATAAGCCATATTTCTTTGGGGTAACATTTGGTATTAGTTATCTTTGACTAATTCCTTTCATTCACCCTGTTAAAGCATTGCATTTGTCATGTTCTGTCCTTTTTTTTCAGAATACCTCTCTTATCTGTGCCCTCTTTTCTACACCCACTATAACTACTCTACTTTAACCTCTAATTGCTTCATTCATGGCTGTTATAAAGCAATGATAACTTTTCTCCCTGTCTTCAAACTTTTCCTTCTCTAATTCATTGTTCTCAAATATACTAGAATAATTCTCTTAATATCTATCTTACTTAATCACATCATTTTCATGCTCAAAAACATTCAATGGATATACTTTGACTTTCTGACTAAAATATCATCTCCTGACCTTTATGTTTTTCTGGGTTCCTTAATCTAAAGTCTTTTATAGTCTGCCTTTCATTTATTCTTCCAGTCTTATCTAATAATATTTCCCATATTATTACTGATGAGAAATCTCAGTCAAATTTGCCTTCCTCTGATCTTTTCCTGCCCTTTTCCAACTCTGTCCCTTTTGGCATAATGTCATAATGGGTTAGAATGAATGATCTCTTCAAGACTTGTTGAAATCCTTCCTTAGGTTGACATCTCACATTAAGATTAGGTTTTGCATATAGCCTTTCTGACCATCTAGTTTAAAGTAGCCTCTCAGTATAGAAAAGATCAATTAACTCCACTCAGCATCCTGTGACTTGCCAAAGCACAAAATCTCTATTTCATTGACCACCATTCCAGGAATTATAATAAAAGCTCCTTAAGGAAAAGGATTATCTCAGTTTTGCTTTTGTATTCCCAGCCTTTGGTATAATAATTAACATATGCTAAGTGATTGATAAATGTTTTAACATTTATTTTTCATGTACCAATTTGATATGCTATTTTCTTTTAAACTTATTTCTGATCTTATAATTATGTGCATATATACTTATATATACATATACATACACACGCATTCATATATACATATACACACATTATATGTGTGTAGTTGTGTGTGTGTGTGTGTATGTTTTAGCTTAATTGTAAATGCCTCAAGGCAGTATTGTTTCCTATTTTATTTCCAACATCCAATATAAGAACAATGCACTCCACAGGTACTTAATAAATGTTTGTTAAATTTATTCTGACTTTCATATGCTTTTCTTCTCTATTGGTCACACAGCCTTAACATATTTTGGCTTCCATGTACTAGGAAATTGCCAATTAACTAGAAATGAAATGAGGTATGAATTATCAGTTTTCTTTTGTTTTGTTCTGATTTTAGAAATGTATAATCTGAGTCACAGTGATTCAATGACTTCTGGGCTTTCAACCTCAAAATTCCACTTTCCAAGTTTGTTTTGTTTTTAAATAACCCTCTGGATAAATGGTTTACTCAACATATTTCATGGAATATTTGTTTGCTTTTTCTCATTTTTTGCTCTCTTCTGAGGATATTTCTAAAATTCTTCTAAAAATCAGCTTAAGGATACCAAAATTTTTGAATTTGTGTAACATTTAAGGAATAAGAAAAAATATGATTTATTTCAGATCACAATTTTCACAATAGACTCAGAATCAAAAAGCAAAGTCCCAATTGATAAGTGGCCCAGTTTTGCAGATCCCAAATCAGTTCAGGTGAGCTACTTTTATTATAGTTCCATATTTTTTCCTGGCTTATTTTGAATTTCTAATTTGCTTCCATTTAGAGTAGCTCTGCAGCTCAGTCCTGGCTCAGAAACTCTGGACGACAATTTGCTAATCTTTCGCAGAAATCTGGCTTGTCTCCAATACTCCTTACTCTTGCCTCTTCTGTTGCTGGGTGGCTTAGCTTTACTCATAAATGATATAAGAAGGAAACTTCTCCATCCATATATTTCATTCACTGAAATCCTGCCAGAATCTTCTCCTACCCCCAAAAAGATGAAGGCATTTGTATAAGCAGATTACAGTATATTTTAAAATTGTATTGTCTTTCTTAATTTCATCCTATGTTTATTCACTCTTCTTGTTAGGAAAAAAATTCTATAACAAAATCTTTCTTGCTATAATTTTGTTTGTTGGTTTGTTGTGTTTTCCACCACAGAATTCATATATTCATGAACAAAAGAATGTATCATTTTTTAAAATGATATAGTTGCTCTCTGTATTGCTATCTGCAATACATTTTTGATCTGTGACTTAAAAGTATATACTATATAGTTTCTTTCTGGTGTCATAAAATTTAATTCATTGACATTTCTGGTTAGGAAAAAATGATTAAAACCTGCCATTTTGAGAATGTAAGTATCATCTAAGGTACCACATCCTATTAGGAATAACAAGAGAAAGATGCAAATTTTGTTTAAATAATTAAAAAGTGATCATGTGTAATTAAAAATAAATCTTAAGTAAACTGACACATACCTGGATTTAATTAAAATATTTGAGTTCTAAATACTGATGTAATTTAGGTGGCCTTGCTGTACCAGATCTAAAATTATATTATAAAGCAGCGGTCATCAAAACCATTTGGTACTGGCTGAGAAATAGAGCAGTCGATCAGTGGCATAGGATAGGATATCAGGACAATCAAGGTAATAACTTTAGCAATTTAGTGTTTGATAAACCCAAAGACCCCAGCTTTTGGGATAAATACTTACTATTCAGCAAAAACTGCTGGGAAAATTGGAAACTAGTGTGGAAGAAATTAGGGCTTGACCCATACCTAACACCACATACCAAGATAAGATCTAAATGGGTTCATGATCTAGATATAAAGAGTGATATTGCAAACAAATTAGAGGAACATAGGATAGTTTACCTCTCAGGCCTGTGGAGATGAAATAAATTTATGTGCAAAGAAGATCTGGAACTCTTAATTGAATACCAGATAGATAACTTTGACTATATTAAGTTAAAAACTTTCTGTACAAACAAAACTAATGCAGACAAGATTAGGAGGGAAGCATCAAATTAGGAAATCTTCTTTATATTTAAGGGATCTGATAAAAGTCTCATCTCTAAGATATATAGAGAATTGTCTCATATTTATAAGAATTCAAGCCATTCTCCAGTGGATAAATGATCAAAGGATATGAACAGACAATTTTCAGATGATGAAATTAAAACTATTTATAATCATATGAAAAGGTGCTCCAAATCACTATTGATCAGAGAAATACAAATTAAGACAACTCTGAGGTACCACTACACACCTGTCAGATTAGCTAAAATGACAGGAAAGGATAATGGAAAGTGTTGGAGGGGATGTAGGAAGGCTGGGACACTGATGCATTATTGGTGGAACTCTGAATGTATCCAGCCATTCTGGAGAGCAATTTGGAGCTATGCTCAAAAAGTTATCAAACTGTGCATACTCCTTGACTCAGTAGTGTTTCTATTGGGCTTATATCCCAAAGAGATCTTAAGGAAGGAAAGGGCCCCACATGTCCAAGAATGTTTGTGGCAGCCCTTTTTGTAGTGGCTAGAAACTGGAAACTGAATAGATACCCTTCAATTGGAGAGTGGCTGAATAAATTATGGTATATGAATGTCATAGAATATTATTGTTCTGTAAGAAACGACAAGCAGGATGGTTTCAGAGAGGCCTGGAGAGACTTGCATAAACTGATGCTGAGTGAAATGAGCAGAACCAGGATGATCATTATACATGGCAACAAGACTATATGACGATCAAATCTGATGGACATGGCTCTCTTCAACAATGAAATGCTTCAAATCAGTTCCAATTGTTCAGTGAAGAAAGCCATATACACCCAGAGAGAGGGATGTGAAATGTGGACCACAACATATCATTTTCATGTTCTCTATTGATGTTTGCTTGCATTGTATTTCCTTTATCTGATTATTCTTTCTTGTAGATACGATTTTTCTTGCACAACAATGATAAGTGTGGAAATATATATACATATATTCTATTTGTCAAGTATTTTAACATAATTAACATGTAGTGGATATCCTGCCATCTAGGGGAGGGGTGGGAAGTAGGGGGGAAAAATTTGTAACAGAAAGCTTTGTAAGGGTTAATGTTGAAGAATTACCCATACATATGTTTTGCAAATAAAAAGTATTAATAAAAAAAGAAAAAAAATACTGATGTAATTTGAATGGAATTTAAAACAACCATACTGCAAATTTTCCATCTCATTTCCATCAAAATCCATTGTTTTGTTGTTGTTGTTGTTATTTTTTTAACCTCTCTTCCAGGTAAACAAAAGCATATTTTGCCTCCACATGTCGAAAGTTGTAATGTTTGTAGTGGTAATTAGAGTCTTTAAATATGAAACGTGTATAACAATGTATTTCAATGTGCTCTTTCTCTACCTTTTGAGATATGAAAATTAATGTCTTTATATAGCAGGATTAATTTTAGGGTATTATCTAAAAGAAAGAAATCCCTGAGATACGCCATTAAAAAATGACAGTAGATTATTAACTAATTTGATTTATTAGTCTATTTTTCATATTTTAGAGTGCTTAGAATAAATAATCCCTTGAGTTCAGAGAATGATAATACCATTGAATTAGGCAGTACCCAACCATATACCTATCTGAAGAGTGCTAGAAGCCATTTTTTTAGAGTTTAAGTAGGTAGCAATAGTAGAAGTAGTTGGTAAAGATAGTAATAATTGTAGCAGCAACAGCAATATTACTAGCACTTGCACTAGTAACAGCTGTGGCAGTAATAGTAATTGTAGTTGTAGTCATCATAATTGAACTTCATGTTTTTCAAAGCACTTTACATATATTATTTGATGTGATCTTCACAAGAATCTTGTGAAGCTGCCAAGAGTGTGCTAGGAAAGTTTAGCAACAAGGTCATAAAAAGGTAACTAAGAAACACTTTTACATTTAATCTTCATTATAATAATTTTTTCCCATTGCTTTAAGTCTCAACCACCAAGAAAACAATGTATCAAGCCCATATTTATTTGTAACCATTTGCTGATTTCTGAGGTATAAATGCTTACATTGAAAAATTAACAATTTGCTTGCTGTAGGGCTGATAGCAACATAGCTCTGGTGACAGGTATCTTTATTATCTTTCAAAAAATAAGCAGGTGAGGAAATCATCTGAGAGAGGTTAAAAAATTTCCCCAGTGTTATATAGCTATTAAGTTTCTAAGACAGGATTCAAACACATATCTTCCTGACTTTAAATCCAGTACATTAGCCAATATATCAATTTATTAAATAACAGTGATGGGACTTAATCAAGCCACTTAATTCTTCAATGCTCTAGTCATTTATTCAATCAATGAACGTTTTATTATGTACTTGCTCTGTTATAAGAGCTAGTAATATAAAGAAAGACAAAAATGCTGTTAAGGAGCTCACTTCCAAATAGCATGAGAATTAATGGCATCAAAAATTAGTGAGATCAAGAAGGATGAGGGCTAAGAAAAGACCCTTAGATTTTGCAATTAGGTTATCTCTAGTAACATTATTAATTATCAAAGCTATGATTTTAAAGCCACATATCTTTATTCTAAATTGGGATTTTTTGTCATGCCACACAATCAAACAGTATAAAATTTTTGTGAATATAGCAAAAATAACAACATCAGAAAAGGAGAATAATGAAACAGATATTAACACAGGATCAGAGATATAAAGCTGGAAGGCATGTCAGAAATGATGTAATCTTACTTCCTCATTTTATAGATGATTAAATTGAGTTTCATCAGAGTGGATAACTGAGTTCTTCAATATTACATTAGAGGTGGGATTTGAACATACATCTGATTTTAGAGGCAGTATCTATCAACTACTAGAATATTGATGTAACATTTAGCTTCTTCACCTATTTTCTCTATATCTCATCTATTTGTTCCTTTTTATTGTTAGTGATGTTAGTAAACTGAACAACTAATCTGAGATTTTGTCTTGTTATGTAATGAAAAAGAAGAGGCTCATAAACAGGGAAACATTGTTACTGGCCGGCAATCTCTAGGAAAATGCGGTCTTGGTGTGTTTTTCCAGTGGTAGTAATTTATCTACACTTTCTCAGCCAGTACCTTTGTGATCAATGAACTATATATGTGAAATTGAAAAAGTCAAAGATAGATTCTGTAGTTTTAAAGGATCTTTTTTGCAAAGTGACTTCTAGGTGGTTTATAATCAAATACTTCAAGGAATCATTTGAGGTATTTTTTATTTCTAGGTACTCATATCAAACTCTATTGATGTGACTATATTTTCTTTTTAATAGTCTCTATTGTATTTTTTTTTAAATCCTGGTGATAAGCCTCCCTGAACTTCAGACAATTCTCAAATAAAAATACTAGAACTATGTAAAAAGTTTCTGTGGTTTGGGAGGGCCTATCATCATATGTACTCTGATGATATAAATTTGAAGGAGCTAGGTGTCATTTCTATGCCATTATGAAGGAATGGAATTGGTTTATGTGAGAATTCACACCTTGCATCTTTATATTTTTTTTTTTTATTTGATATAGTGAATTCAAGGGAAATCCAAATAAGATTTCCAGATCACCTACTTTGGTATCTGAGTAAGGTAGAGTTCCTAGGTATTATACCTGCTCAGTATCCTTATGCAAACCTCTAAGACTATAAGTAGCAGTAATTGCAATTTATTTCATTTTACTTTCCTCAGGCACAATATGATTCCATTACAAACATTTAACACAATACATTATTTCACTTTCGAAACAACTGAGATTTCTAATCCTTTGCACAATAATATTTCCTTCTCTAGCCCATTTTATAGGTGAGGAAACTGAAGCAGAGTTAAATGGCTTGCCCAGATTCACACAACTTAAAGTTTTGGGTTTAATTTGAACTCAAAAGGAAATGACTTCCAGATTATAGATTGAGCACCTTATCAAGTGTGCCATCTAGCTGACATATTTATAACCTGAAGTAAATGTTTATGAGGTTGTGTACACTCATAGAACCCATTTGTTTTACTCAGGTTGTTGTTAAGGAAACATAGAATAGGAGCTTCCAAGACTTCTCCAATTTGATTTCATAGACCTTTTTAACCTCATACAGTGTTTCAGTTTTTTAACTTGTAGATTCAACTTTAATTATTCAATGTCTGGAACATAACTTTTTTGGAGGAATTATTTTTTGATACATTTATAGAAATCAATCAATGACTTACATCATTTTTCCAACAATATAAATGTGGATATTTCTACTTGTTTTATGCCTTGCTTGATATCAGCAATAAAGGAGAAATAAAATATATATGATTACATTTATCAAGAAAACTTAAATGATTTCATAGATAGAGGAGATATTCTTTAGGAAAATAGGTATTTTTCCTTTGTCTTTTTATTTTTTGTACATGCATTTTTGTTTTTTAGCAAAATACTATCAATATAGTCTAATAGTTTAACTTCAACAACTTTTAGGAAATTATTTAATCATAAAAATATAGTCTATATTAAAAATTGCTCATAATAGTCTATGTGTTCCCTTTTCATATTTATAGTGGAGATTACCTCAATAAATATTTTATAAAGCTGGGGAAAAAGCATAAGATTTGATAATAAAAAATATTCCCTCATTTCCCTTTCTGGAATATCAATCTGAATCACAATTTTTCACCCATTTCTTTTCAAATCTCTTACTTGACAAAATATCCTTCAAAGATATCATGGAATTTTATCAAACAAAGTTTTGTGTTGCCTCTTAACAGATTTTCACACTGTACATTTGCTTTCACCCACTAACTCTCTCAAGTGTCATCTTCCTCAGTGCCATTCTTACTTCTTTATGTAGCACATCAGCGACTGAAATGTTAGGGAGTCCAAATATAGTTGTTGTCCTGTCATTGATGTTGAAAACATTATTATAGATAAACGTATTCCATTATTTGTTTGTTGTCCTCCTGCCACTTTCATCCGTGAATGGTCTTCCAATCATGTGGCTCATTTGAATCTTATTTCAGTTTATATTTGTCCTTCCTTATACTTTACAAGTGAAAAACAGAATTTTAGGAAGTCAATATGAAAGAATCTTTTAACATCTAACTTTCCATTAACCTAGACCCTGCAAAAAATGTCATTTTAAATACAGTTGAAGAATAGAAATTTTTGTCAGCAGGTGCTTCATAATGCAATTTCTACTCTTCATTGATCCCTTGGTCTAGGCACTTACAGTCTCTTTTTGCTATGTTACTCTCCCCAACATCTAGTAACATGTTTCAGAATAGATAACACAATTTTTTGGTTCAAGCATAACCATTTCTGAAATTCTCTGTCTCTTCTGAATTTCTATAGAATTTTGATAAACCTTTCTTATGTTCATCCATCACATTTTACTTCATATTGTGGAAAATTGTCAACATTTCTTATACCAATACATTAATTTAAGGGCTTTTATAGTAATAGGAATTTTTTTTTCCATTTTGCATTCTCCACAACACCTAACAAAGTGTTCTCTGTTAGTAGGGACTCAACTAATACTGGATGAATGATTTATGACTCTAAAGAAATAAACAAAGGAACAAACAGCTTGTTGCTTAAATATATGTACCAATGTATGGTACATATTGTATACAATGTCTTTTCTTTGGAAAGATTACTCTGCCTCAGTAACCTTTACTCTAACCCTTATACAGAGAACATCTACAATCAATAATCAATCAATAATATTTATTAAGCACCTACTATGTGCCGGACACAGCACTGTTTGCTGTGTCTAAAAAAAGAAGCAAAAGATAATCCTTCCCCTCAAAAAACTCACAATCTAATGGATGAAACAATCAACAAATTAAACAAAGTATCTACAAGATAAATAGGAAATAATTAAGAAAGAGAAAGTACTGAAATAAAGAGGAGCTGGGAAAATCTTGCTGGCATTTTCAATAAGATTTAAATGAAGTTGGGAAAGCTCATGGGTATATATAAAGAATAACAGCCAGAGAGAATTCTTAGAATTAAGATAAAATAGCTAGTTCAATAGTCAGAAGGATTGTATCACTTTATCAAAGAATATATGTCAGGGAGTAAGGTGTGAGAAGGAAGCTAGGTTTATGAAAGTGTTTGAATGGAAAACAGAGGATTTTGCAATTGAGATAGTAAGGCACTGGAGTATATTGAAAATGGAGGATGACATACATATAGTAGGTTTCTAGATCTTGGAAAACCCTACATCTAATGCAGCTTCTCTCCCGATCTCTCTGTGATTTGCTTGATACATATTATACTATATATTATTAAACCATCCTTTCGGTTAGCTTAACAAAATCGATTTCAGTTGCAAAAAAGGCAGGAGATAAGACATGATGGAAAGTATAGCTGCTTGTCTTTTCAGCTTGGTGTACAGAATACATTGAAGTTAGATTGTTCTCAGCAACTTATTATTCAGAACAAACTCTGAACACTAGATTGCTCCCTTACTTAGAATTCAACCATTACATATGATTAATGAGTGGTAGCATTCTGATGTGTTTTGTCACATTATGGGATTCTATCAATCTGAATTGTTATTGTTAAATGCAATGTGCTCTGTGTGTAATAGCTGACACATTAGCACGGAAATGTTTTTTGTGTTTTTTTTTTTTTCTGTCATTAATGTATTGTTGAAGCTGCTTAAGACTTGTTTGCTTACACATAATGGTAGAAAAGACATCCATAATTACTGTCATGGGGCTGAGTATATACCATCTGGTATGTAATAGAAATGTTTGCATCCAAACTTACTAGAGCAGAATATATATTCTGAGTCATTATTGTAAGGCAATTCATTCAATCTAATATCTTTAAGATAACTGTATGCTGCTTGAGCACACACTAATGAGTTTAAATATTTTTAAAGCTATCCTGATTTAAGAAAAAAAACCCAACATATTTTCCCTTCCCACCAAAAAGAAGATGGATATTTTTCAACTAATGGACTTTCATTTTTTATAAATAAAATTAAAATGAAAATAGAATACTATTGGAGGGTAAGGTAGTTCAGTGAAAAGTTCTGTATATTCAAGTCAAAGAACCTAGTTTCAAACCCCTTCTCTTCAACTTGTGTGATCTTGGGCAAATTATTTATATTTCTGGGTCTCACTTTCCTCATCTGTAAATTTAATGATTGAGTGAGTTACACACACGCACACACACACACACACACACACACACACACAAATACATTTTTCTTTTCTTCTCAGGTGATGGCCAAATATTGACCAAAGATGTGAAAGAGGTTACAGCAATTATAGTTTTGATGTGTATGACCAATGAATATTATGAAAAGTAGTGATGTATTTTTTTATCTTTAATTCATCAATTCTTATAATGGAAAGAGACCTCTTGACCTAATCAGACATTTTCATTTTTGAATAAGGAAATTGAGATACAAAGAACAGAATTGACCCACCCAAGTTTATGTTTCAATAGCTGATCAAAGACTATAAACAAAACCTCACATAATAACTGCTCTATCAAAGAGAACAGAGCAGAGACCTCGAAGAGAGATCTATCATAAACAAGCTTATGACTCCTGCTCCTTCCTCATTGTAGGAATATCTTCTACCAGCTATCTATCCAAATCTCATACTTTCATTTTTGAAAATTTTCTGAAAATCTACTGTATTTTAACATATATCCAATTTCAAGGTTTGATCTTTGAATTAGTACAAAAGATGTAAAGAAACTTAATATATAATGTTCAATGTCTGGATAGTTGTTGCTTATTAGTCTTTATGTTTTGTTTTGTTTTACTATCTCAGTGAGCAATTACCTCTGCAACTTATTGTGGAAAGTAATCCAGAATAAATGTAGCTTGATTTCTAAGTACATAGTAAAACATGGATTGCCATTTGTTACCATTCAGAATACAATTCCATTTATTATATGATTTTAAATTTCCCACTTGAACAACAAATTTCTAGTAAATGTCTACACACACAAATAAAGCAGGCATTTTTAGAAAACAAATTAAAATTGCACCCTGCTAATTCTTAATAACTCATCATCTGTTCACATATAAGTAATTCTGGCAGGATGAGCCTATTGGAACTTCTTACATCAGCATGTCACATTTAGGCTCAGATTCAAGTAATGATTAAGTGTCTCATGGTTGGCTCACTTCCAGTAATATTTCATTTAAATATATTCTAGGAATAGAAATAACACTTTTGAGAGCATGTGTATAATATAAAGCAATATTATTTTGTATAACTTGCTAAACTATATCTTCACTTATGTATTTACAATATTTATACTTGATAGATTTTCCTACAAAATAGCCCAAAATAACTTCTCAAAAAAAAAAAAAAAGAAACCTTAGCAAAAATTTCTAATAGAGAAATTGTGACAGGATTACCAGTCTCCTTTCTGTCTTCTTTTTTGTACTTCATTATTTCCAAGCAAAAAAGAAAAAAAAAAAACTAAAGAGAAAAGATTTAACTTGTCTATAGTCTCCAACAAATTTTTCTTCCTTTTACATTGCTGTCATGATCATATATTATTTTCATTCTGTATTTTTTACTGTGCATGTATTCTTTCCATGTTTCTCTGAATATTTCATGTAACCTGACCAAAACAAACAAAAAACCCTATTATACAGGATATTACTAATAAACTTTTCAAAGAAATGCAATAGAATTTTAGGAGTAATAGTATATGTTTTCCTGTAAGGGAGTATCTCATGGCAAGTTTATATAAGATAAACAGCAGATAGGAGATAAATATCTTGAGTTATGGTTTTAAAACTGAGACCAAGTCAATTAATTAATATTTGTCTGGATAACTTGGAATAATTTTTGGTGTCTCCAAGGGGGGACTAAGAGAATTTCTTTTCTAAAGATACTGAAAGACTCTATAAAAAAGTATAAGAGTTATCTGTCATCTTTGACCATCTGGGGAAACATTTTAGAGAGAAATAACTTTAACTCTTATTTTAATATCCTGAAGACAGACTTTAAATATCAACCTAGAAAAACTTAATTGCTGTGGAACTATGGTTCTGCAGTTTTTTGGTGAAGTTTTTTGTTTTTTTGTTTTTTGTTTTTCCCAATCTATCATAAATTTATTGTAACTGATAAATAAAACTGCACAAAGTCTTACATGATGACATTGGAGGTTAATATTTTCAAGGGTGAAGTTTGTGCTCAGCTAGCAACACAGAGAAAGTTATAACCACAACTCATTTCCTAGGATAGAATACCATATACAGACTTGTTATGAGATAGCATTATTGTACAAACACATTGAAGAAGTCTGATTATGTAGTGACAAAAAGAGAAAAGAACAAAAACTGTACAATTTTGATTATATTACAGTCATTTTATTGATCTTCATATTTTGCTGGAAAAGGTAAGGAGAGAAGATGCTAATGTTTTAGATGTCATTTTTCACAATTCTTACAATTTTTGCATCTTGTTGGGGTTTAAAACTTAATTCATGCAGAGATAGAGACAAACTATGGTATATTTGGAACTTTGGAATGTACAGTAAAAACCAGAATACAAATGGGAGAGGAGAGGAAAGTTTAAAAGGTTTTAACTTTATACAAAATGTTTTATATGTTCAACAAATGAGACTTGTCTTCTTTTTTGTTTTTTCCCCTTGAAATCAAGAACAAAAGGAGAAAAAAAGGCTTTAATCTTCTTGCCGTATAGCCTCTTTATCCATGATTTATGATTTTTCTACATTGTTTATCTATCTCTAAGTATAGCTATTTATATTTCTATACATGTATATGCCCACATATAGCTATGTCTTTACATTATGTGTTATTTTTAATAAATTATATGACTAGTAACTACGTAAATCTATAAGATGTAGGTTGGTGATTGAGAAAGTAGAAAAAGGGGCAGCTAGGTGGCGAAGTGCATAGAGCGCCAGCCCTGAAGTCAGGAGAACCTGAGTTCAAATCTGGTCTCAGACGTTTAATACTTCTTATTGTGTGACCCTGGGCAAGTCACTTAACCCCAATTGCCTCAGCAAAAAGAAAAAAAAAAGTTGAAGAATGGAAGAAGCTTTCTATAATTATTATAAACTAGGTCTGGGGCTTGACACTATTTAATTGTGTTATTTAATATTAATATTATTTAACCCTGAAAACTCACTTAAGACATGCTGCTGTCTCATTGTAATACTCATTGATCTTCTTGTCCATGAAATTACTGCTTGTGGATTAGGAGAAAGTCTGAAATAATGATATGTATTATGGTTTACAGTGTAGTAACATATTATGGGAGAACTTCTGAGATGTTAGGTTTCCATAGAATGTTGCATGTTTCAAGGTAATGTAAGATAATAAAAACAACTGACCAATGAGTTTTCAGAATGCAAGAAATTAAGGAAGAGTAAGTTTCCATGAAACAATTAAGTGTCAATTTCTCAGAAACTTTGAATAAAGTCAGGAATTGGGGAACTAGGAAGGCCCAGATGGACTCAGTCAATCAGAAAAAGACTTGTGGTTTTGAGAAAATCACAATTTTAAAATGATAGCTAATCTAACTCAAACTAGTTGGGGTCAATGACTAAACTGGATCAAATCCCTACTACATGCACCTGCTTAATAGGGAAATTGAATATTAAACAATACACTCCAAAAGGAAGAGTTTTCAGCCATTTTTGAACATGGGATGTATGAAGAAGGGGGTGCATGCTTATACATATTTAGGAGGAAACATACAGTGGGCATAACTGGAAGATTGTAAACCAGGAAAGAATATCTCTTCTCTGACGGGAGAATACTGCACCCCAGATAACAGGTGCAGTCTTATGGAAGCTTCTCTTGCTTCTGTGCTCAGTACACCCTCTTCCCAAAAAGAAGTAAAGCCTGCTTCTGGCCAGAAACATTAAGGTAATTCCTTAAGATTCTTCTTTAATAAATTTTCCCTGATACCTGAATTTCAGTGTCAAATGTGTTTTTAACATGTTAATATAGTGTGTCACAATTAATCTTGCTATTCCTTAATCATTGAGTTTTATTTTGTTTTGTTTTCTCGCATTTTGTTTTTGAAATAGTGATGCTTTTAATATTTTGGTATTTATAGTCTTTCTTTCATTAATATCCTTTTGGCATAAACCTAATAGCATGACCCCTGAATCAGAAGATATAAATCAGAGAATAACTTTTTCATATAATTCTAAAATTTAAGTATCTCTTAAAAATACTCTTCAACAAATAAGCAATAGAAAAAAAATAATAGAGATGAAACTGATTTTTTATAATACTTTTTATCAAGGCATCAACTCAGTTATTGAATATTCATTTTACCTAGCTATGTATCAAATATCATGATGTTAAATATTTATATTTTGATATTTTGATATAGATGTCATTAAACAGATACTCCCCTCCACTAGGGAAGATCAAACTCAAAAGTCTGCTTTCTGGAACATGAAGGGCTATCCTGTGATAGAGTACTTACAGTATGAATGGACTCAGAGCAAAGAACTAAAAACAAATAGGGAGTTGCAAACAGATGAATTCATGCTTGATTAGAGAAAATATTTATTAATAATTAGAGATATCTAATTGGATAATGTGCTGCTTTGAGAAATGGTGAATTGACTCATTGCTGGACTTCAAGTAAATAATAAAAGCCTTCTTTTGAATTGTGTGACAGAGGAAATTCTTTTTTTAGAGATGGTTGGACTACATGGCTTCTGAAATACTTCCAACTTTGAAAATCTATCATTCAAAGTACATGTTACATAATTATTGTCTATTTCAATAAATTTCTCAGAAACCTACTCAAATATGGGAGATATTTTCTTGTTCTGAGTGTACAATGTTCACTAGCAATGTCTGCCTAAAATATAGGTGATTTTTCAAAATCATATTTTATATTTATATCCCAAATATCTATAGTAGTTGTATTCTTTTTTCTAAATTTGACATTCATATTTGACATTCATCTTGTTTTTTAATCCCTAAAAAAGTCATGATAAAATATTATTATTATTATTAGATGAAGTGGTTAATCCATCAATTGGACAAGTCAATAAAATTACACTGTCAGACACCATGCTAAGCAATAGGGAAACAAAAGAAGGCAAAATACAATTTATCCACTCAAGAAAATAAGTTTAATGGGTGAGAAGAGTGATTAAATATGTGTATACAGACAGAAGACAAAATATTATTATTATTATTATTATTGCTATTTGGGGGACATGTTCAATGTGGAAATTTGTTTTAATTATACATCTGTGTAATGGGTTTTGATTTCCTTCTCATTATGGAGGGCAGGTGCCTTAGGTTGGGAGGGAGAGAAGACTTTGAGTAAAATGAGGTGGGGTGAAGGGAAAGAAAGCTGTGTGTGGATAGAGATAGAGATAGATAAATATACACATATCTTTTTTGTGTATATATTAATATATGTGTGTAAAACATATATATGTAATATTATATGCTATTTAACTGCCTCTTTGTCTCTCTCTCCACACACACATATAAACACACCCACCCCTCTATAATTCCTTTGGGAGTTTTACTCTTATAAGACTTTATTGAAATATATAGTCTTAGTTTTTCTCTACAATTTATCATAATTTTTAAAAAAATATTCATTTTGTTTACTCAAAACATCCTACTCACTGAATTTCCCAGGGTAAATAATGTTAAATTCACAGTCTATAGTTTTCAATTTTGTAGAAGTGATATTTAAATGTCTCTAATTATCTCTTGATGCTCTCTCACATCATAAACAAGTCAACAGTCATCTTTCACTGGAAGATCTCACATAGGGACTCATTACATTCCAAGGCAGCCTTCTACAATTTAGTTTATCTGTAATTGTATGACTTGTCAAAATCATGCCTGTCCAGCTGTCTATAGCTTCAAAGTCCAATTACAACTTTGCATTTTCTAAGCATCATAGATGCTTAGAAAGAAGTGATTACTACTTCTCTTGAATTTTGACACTGATCAATGCATTTAATACATTTTTGAAACTTATTCATGTTCACAAAGAATGGCACAATCACAAGACCCCAAAATTTATGGCAGTACCTAAAGAGGTGATGGAGTTTAATCCTGTCACTCTACAGATAAGGAAATTGAACCCTGGATAAGTAGGCTTCTCTTAGATTACATAGGTAGTAAATAGGTGAGCAGGGTCTTTTAACTTCATATTTAAGACTCCACTATAACGAAGGCCTACCTCATCTTACAGCAATTTGTATAAATATCTCATTTCCTCATTAGGTTTTCAACAACAGATCAGGAAATGAATATTTTTGTTCATTTTTTTTTATTCCCTCTTTCCATTCCCATTACAAGTGTAATGCTCAAGGAGAAACTGAGGCAGTATCACACATGGAAATTAGGTAATGCTTTATTGATGTTAATTGAGAGTTCAGAATCCATAGCTATGGATCAGGACTGGTGGGACTTGTGTCTCAAAGCACATAGTCCAGGCCAGAGACTAACACAGCCACAGCCATATTAGCCAACTGAATACAAAGTACTCAGTAGCCATGTTAGCTGACTGAATACAAAGTACACAGCAGCTCCATCAAGAAACTTCAAACATTATATAGGGTCCTATAGCTCAGGGAGACAAAGAACTCATGGGAACAGCTGAGCACATCTGGTGTCCAAGGAAACCATAAATTCAATTCTGACAGGTTAGGGAGTAAGGAGCCTTGCCAAAGCAGACTGCTTGTCTGGGTCATAGATAGATAAGGAGAGGTCGAGGCTGGCCCTCTGGAGATTTCATGATTATTTTGGAATGTGAGTCCAATTATTTCTGAAGGTCAGGAAGTGGGGATTTCTATTCTGGGAAAGAGCAATTAAGGGAGACTGATACTGTAACTGAGGGAAACTGAGACAGTATATGAGGGAGACTGAGACAGTAACTGAGGGAAACTGAGACAGTGATTGAGGGAAACTGAGACAGCAACTGAGAGAGACTGAGACAGCACAACACAAGTAATATTTTCTTGAATGAATAAAGTGGTCTACTGATATTTATTGAATTAATAATGATTGAATAATGTTGTCCAGAAAGGGGAAAAAACATGAGTAGATTTAATTTTTTCTTGCTCTGAAGGTTTTATAAATCCTTTAAAATGTGTAAATTTGTATTACTTTTTCAGTATAGTATCAAAGCCATTTCTTAATACATGGCTGATGTTGATTTCTTAATACTTACAATATCCTTATGTGCTGGCTTGAATCTAAACACTTTAAGAATAATATTATTTTCTCTAAATTGTTCTATGATGATAAATTTAGTAAAACAAGTGACTTGAAAATTTGTTTGTTCTACTTTTTGAGACTTGGTTGCCTAAATTCAATGTGGTAGCCAAAAGGCCATCATTTAGAAGACAATAAATTACATGGTAACAGGTAAACAAGTCTTTCATAAGGAATCATACTATGGTAATTTTGTTCAGAAAGAAAGTTAATAATAGCAAAGTAACTTTTAATGGAATAAATAGAAACTTATAATAAAAGAAATAAACGTTTTGGAAATAAGGATCATGTTTGCTTTGTGTAAGACTTTTGAATTCTATCAATTTCTATGACATGTAAACAGTATTCTTTCAAACTCTTAAATCTGTTTTATTTACTATTACTTTTTGATGTGTATTGTTCTTCCTGGACCTGCTCCCCACCTTCCTTTATTTATCCTGTTTTTAAGAACAGAATTGATCAAGTTTCCTACTAACTTAAATTTTAACATTAGAATGCAAATACTTCTATAAATGAGTTATTTAGGAATAAAAGGGAACCATTGTATAAAGCATAATCATCTAAATGAGATTTAATGAAAATATTATTTACAATTGCAACTTGGGTATGAAGAGTTATACAAATCTTCATGTCTGCATAAAATTAGTTGACAGTTGATAGTTTGGAACACAGATGGCTTCCTGGTTTTCTCTTTTTATATAACAAAGAATTCATATCTGAAATTTGTCTATGATGTTGTGCAAGTTACCTTTCTGGTAGTGTTTGGTGGGAAATCAATGTGTTATTTGTTATTTCTTCACCACATCTGAGTGCTGGAATTATTGCCATTGCTGAAAAGTTTTGATAATTTATTGACTCCATGACCACAGAAATAGGGTTCTGATCTTATGACTTTGGATGGCTTCTGAAAAGTTTTTTTTTTTTTTTTTCATATGCCAGAGACTGATCCTTTTTACACATAGCCCATCATCAAAACAAAACAGAGTGTTTGTTCATGAACTTAACTTCTGTTTTAACAAATCTATTACTAAGCCAATAATTAGATAAATTATGCTATATATACAAAAAACAGTCCCCACTGAGATTTTTGTACCATATTTCATTTACTCTGACAACCAGCAAGTTGTCATAGGCTACAATAGGCCCCAATGTACTCATTTCCCAATCTACTTATCTGTTTCCTTACTTCAGAGTTCATTTTTTAAATCAAGAGCCTAGCTAATCTCCTTAATGGTTTCATTAACATTCCATCCACCTCAGAGCTTTTACTGAAATCTGGATTTTCCCTTACAGCACTCCATTTGAAACCCTCTGCACTTACCCCACTCTGCAAAAATCCTCAAATGAACATGGTAAACAAAAAATAGTTTCCTATACCTTTTTTATTATTTATCCTCAAAGATCTTAGTTATTTTTGAGGTAAATCCAATATTTCTCTGTTAGTCTTACTATCTCTTATTACTACCAACCTCTGTATCATGATTCCAACATTTTCAACTTATTTAATTTTAGCATTTTATTCAAAGCTTTTTATTTTTTTATTTTTTTTATTTTTTTAATTTTATTTATTTTTTTCCTTTGTAATGCTATTTTTTAAAATTTATTTTATTTTATTTTATTTTATTTGCATAACATATGTTTGGGTAATTCTTCAACAATAACCCTTACATAGCTTTCCGTTACAAATTTTCCCCCCAACTCCCCACCCCTCCCCTAGATGGCAGGATATCCACTACATGTTAATTATGTTAAAATATTAGCAAATCGAATATGTGTATACATATTTCCAAACTTATCATTGTTGTGCAAGAAAAATCTTATCTACACAAATGATATATCAGATAAAGGAAACACAATGTAAGCAAACATCAATCAAGGAGTATGAGAATGTTATGTTGTGGTCCACATTTCACATCCCTCTCTCTGGGTGTATATGGCTTTCTTCAGTGAACAATTGGAGGTGGTTTGAAACATTTCATTGTTGAAGAGAGCCATGTCCATCAGAATTAATTGTCATATAATACTGTTGTGGCCGTGTATAATGATCTCCTGGTTCTGCTCATTTCACTCAGCATCAGTTCATGTAAGTCTCTCCAGGCCTCTCTGAAATCATCTTGCTGGTCATTTCTTACAGAACAATA
Organism: Myrmecobius fasciatus; assembly: GCA_023553655.1. Classification (NCBI taxonomy): domain Eukaryota; kingdom Metazoa; phylum Chordata; class Mammalia; order Dasyuromorphia; family Myrmecobiidae; genus Myrmecobius; species Myrmecobius fasciatus. The sequence continues at coordinate 194,302 of JAJPUD010002389.1, read as the reverse complement.
ATATTCCATAATATTCATATACCATAATTTATTCAGCCATTCTCCAATTGAAGGGCATCTATTCAATTTCCAGTTTCTAGCCACTACAAAAAGGGCTGCCACAAACATTCTTGCACATGTGGGGCCTTTTCCTTCCTTTATGATTTCTTTGGGATATAAGCCCAATAGAAATGCTGCTGGGTCAAAGGGTATGCACAGTTTGATAACTTTTTGAGCATGGCTCCAAATTGTTCTCCAGAATGGCTGTATCAGTTCACAGCTCCACCAACAATGCATCAGTGTCCCAGCCCTCCCACAACCCCTCCAACATTCATCATTAACTTTTCCTGTCATTTTAGCCAATCTGACAGGTGTGAAGTAGTACCTCAGGGTTGTCTTGATTTGCATTTCTCTGATCAACAATGATTTGGAGCACCTTTTCATATGACTATAAATAGTTTTAATTTCATCCTCTGAAAATTGTCTGTTCATATCCTTTGACCATTTATTGATTGGAGAATGGCTTGAATTTTTATAAATATGAGACAATTCTCTATATATTTTAGAGATGAGACCTTTATCAGAACCCTTAAATGTAAAGATGATTTCCCAATTTATTGCTTCCCTCCTAATCTTGTCTGCATTGATTTTGTTTGTACAAAAACTTTTTAACTTAATATAGTCAAAGTTATCTATCTGGTTTTCAATTAAGAGTTCCAGTTCTTCTTTGGACATAAATTTATTCCATCTCCACAGGTCTGAGAGGTAAACTATATTATGTTCCTCTAACTTGTTTACAAAATCACTCTTTATATCCAGATCATGAACCCATTTAGATCTTATCTTGGTATGTGGTGTTAGATGTGGGTCAAGCCCTAATTTCTTCCACACTAGTTTCCAGTTTTCCCAGCAGTTTTTGTCAAATAGTGAATACTTATCCCAAAAGCTGGGGTCTTTGGGTTTATCAAAAACCAAATTGCTATAGTTATTGCCTAGTTTGTCTTGTGATTCTATCCTATTCCACTGATCGACTACTCTATTTCTTAGCCAGTACCAAATGGTTTTGATGACCGCTGCTTTATAATATAGTTTTAGATCTGGTACAGCAAGTCCACCATTGTTAGCCTTTTTTTTCATTAATCCCCTTGAAATTCTTGACCTTTTGTTTTTCCAAATAAACTTTGCTACTATTTTTTCTAGATCTGTAAGATAATTTCTTGGGAGTTTGATTGGTATGGCACTAAATAAGTAAAGTAGTTTGCGTAGTATTGTCATTTTTATTATATTCGCTCGTCCTACCCATGAGCATTTTAAGTTTTTCCAATTGACTAGGTCTGATTTGATTTGTGTGGAAAGTGTTTTGTAGTTTAGTTCATATAGTTCCTGACTATCCCTTGGCAGATAAATTCCCAAATATTTTATACTATCAACAGTTATTTTGAATGGAATTTCTTTTTGTATCTCTTGCTGCTGAACTTTATTGGTAATATATAAAAATGCTGATGATTTATGTGGATTTATTTTGTATCCTGCAACTTTGCTAAAGTTGTGAATTGTTTCTAGTAGTTTTTCAGTTGAGTCCTTAGGGTTCTCTACATATATCATCATGTCATCTGCAAAGAGTGATAATTGGGTTTCCTCATTACCTACTCTAATTCCTTTAATCTCTTGTTCTTCTCTTACTGCCAAAGCTAACATTTCTGACAATATTAAATAATAATGGTGACAGTGGGCAGCCTTGTTTCACTCCTGATCTTATTGGGAATGGTTCTAGTTTGACTCCATTACATATGATGCTTGCTGAAGGTTTTAAGTAGATACTACTAATCATTTTAAGGAAAAGCCCATTTATTCCTATTCTCTCCAGTGTTTTTAATAGGAATGGGTGTTGGATTTTATCAAAGGCTTTTTCTGCATCTATGGAGAGAATTATATGGTTTTTATTAATTTGGTTATTAATATAATTGATTATGCTAATAGTTTTCCTAATATTGAACCAGCTCTGCATTCTTGGTATAAATCCTACTTGGTCATGATGTATTATCCTGGGGATGACTTTCTGTAATCTTGTTGCTAAAATCTTATTTAAAATTTTTGCATCAATATTCATTAGGGAAATGGGTCTATAGTTTTCTTTCTCAGTTTTCTCCCTACCTGGTTTAGCTATCAGCACCATATCTGTGTCATAGAAGGAATTTGGTAGTACACCTTCTTTCCCTATTTTTTCAAATAGTTTATATAGTATTGGGATTAATTGTTCTTTGAATGTTTCGTAAAATTCACATGTAAATCCATGTGGCCCTGGAGATTTTTTCTTAGGGAGTTGATTAATAGCTTGTTCTATTTCTTTTTCCTGAAATAGGGCTATTTAAATAATTTATTTCCTCTTCTGTTAATCTGGTCAATCTATATTTTTGTAGATATTCCTCCATTTCATTTACATTATCAAATTTATTGTCATAAAGTTGGGCAAAGAAACTCCTAATTATTACTCTAATTTCCTATTCATTGGAGGAAAGTTCTTCCTTATCATTTTTGAGACTAATAATTTGATTTTCCTCTTTCCTTTTTCTAATCAAATTAACTAAAGGCTTATATATTTTGTTGGTTTTTTCATAAAACCAACTCTTACTTTTATTTATCAATTCAATAGTTTTCTTATTTTCAATTTTATTGATCTCCCCTTTAATTTTCAGAATTTCCAATTTGGTATTTAATTGAGGGTTTTTAATTTGGTCTTTTTCTAGCTTTTTTATTTGTAAGCCCAGTTCATTAATCTTCTCTTTCTCTGTTTTATGCAAGTAAGCATCTAGAGATATAAAATTACCCCTTATAACTGCTTTAGCCATGTCCCACAAATTTTGGTATGTTGTCTCATTATTGTCATTCTCCTGGATGAAATTTTCAATTGTGTCTATAATTTGCTCTTTCACCCATTCATTCTTCAGGATTGGGTTATTTAATTTCCAATTAACTTGTGGTCTATTTTCTCCTAGCCTTATATTACATGTGAGTTTTATTGCATCATGATCTCAGAAGGATGCATTTACTATTTCTGCTTTTCTGCATTTGATTTTGAGGTTTTTATGCCCTAACACATGATCAATTTTTGTATAAGTTCCATGGACCCCTGAGAAAAAAGTATACTCCCTTCTATAACCATTCAATTTCCTCCAGAGATCTATCATACCTAACTTTTCTAGCCTTTTGTTAACCTCCCTAACTTCTTTCTTATTTATTTTGGAATTTGATTTATCTAATTCTGAGAGAGCAAGGTTGAGATCTCCCACTAGTATAGTATTACTGTCTATTTCTCCTTGCATCTCTCTTAACTTCTCCTCTAGGAATTTGGATGCTATACCACTTGGTGCATATATGTTAAGTATTGATACTGCTTCATTGTCTATGGAACCCTTTAGTAAAATGTAGTTTCCTTCCTTATCTCTTTAAATTATATCTATTTTTGTTTTTACTTGATCTGAGATAAGGATTGCTACCCCTGCCTTTCTTTGTTCACCTGAAGCATAGAAGATTCTGCTCCAGCCCTTTACCTTCACTCTGTATGTATCTCTATGTTTTAGATGTGTTTCTTGTAAACAACATATTGTAGGATTCTGGCTTTTAATCCAGTCTGCTACCCGCTTCCGTTTTATGGGAGAGTTCATCCCATTCACATTCACAGTTAAAATAACTATATCTGTATTCCCTGCCATCTTATTTACCCAGAGTTATGATTTTCTCTTCCCTGTCCCCTCTCTCTCTTCCCCCCTCCCCAGTACTTTGCTGTTGATGACCACCTCCCACCAATAATCCTCCTCCCTTTAGAGTCCCTCCCTCCCCTTTATACCTTTCCCCTAATCCTTCTATTATTTTATCCCTTTCCTTTCCTTTTCTCCCCTCCCTCCTACCTTCCCACAAGGAGGGTCAGGCCTTTCTTTGAAGCCAAATGTGTCTGATATTCAAAGCTTTAATGTCTATTCTAACTTTTATCATCATCCTAGAAGACTTTATTATGTATGTTAATGACTCCTCCAGCTAAATGATATAAGTTCTTTAAATTCTTCAAATTCATGACTCCTGTCACTATTTCATATTTCATTAACACTTGGATAAGTCTATATATTAGGTTTTACACTCTCTCAGAATGGCACCCACTTTAGGATCCCAGAATTTTGATTCTATGACTGATATTTTTTCAATCTTTTATATTTATAAAATACCTTTAACTCCCTTATGATGTCCTTGTTGAGCACTTTTTCCCCCAATATATTTTCCCTTCTCTCACCTTTTTTTTTCATATTCAAGAAAAAAAATTCATAATTGTATATCTTAATGGCTCTTTAGCTACAAATCTAGAATTATACCCCTTTTCCTTTCACTGCTTCTAAAGTCTTAATTATCCAAGCTAACCCTAACACTATTCAGGACATGAAAATTCCTGTGGCTGTGCCTAGATTACCTACCAACTCAGCTAAACCTAGAAATTGTCACTTGTCATTTCAGATGTGCTTATACTTCACATGAAACAAATCTCCCTCCTGGAAACTTTCTTTGGTTCTTCTCCAATTGTCTCAGGAGGATTATTGTTCTTCCCAACTCTGATTTGGTTTTAGCCCTCTATGTTCTCCCTGAAAAGAAATTCTTGTTTGTGGGGAAAATTTGGAGAGTTTGGAGTTTTCTGACTTATTATGCCATCTTCCCAGAATCTTCTATGAAATTTTTCAATTTCTATTTTAACTCTAGTTCTAGGATATTAGAGAAGTATTGTTTTATGAATTCTTGAAATATATGTAGATTTTTTTCTTTGATCATGGATTTTACATAGCCCAGCAACTCCTAAATTATTTCTCCTCTTTTTTTCAAGATCAGTTGCTGTTTCAATGGAAAATTTCACATTATTTCTATGTTTTCTTTCTTTTGACTTTTTAATTTTTTTTTGATATTTAATGGAATCATTAGCTTCTACTTCCCTGATTATAATTAAAACAAAACAAAAGACACACAAAAAAGCAAACCAAACAACAACAACAATAACACTATTTTCTGACATTGGAAATCCTTTTCTATTTGACAAATTATGTGGAATTATTTACATCAGTTAAGTTTTATATCACTTATCATTTGATCATTTCTACTCTTAAAGATGTTATTTTCTTCAGTATTTTCATTTGTGTATCTTTTATCACACTGTTAATGTCTTTTCATAAAAGTCTTTGCTTTAATCTCATTTATTTAGTCAATTCTTTCTCCACCATTCTTATTTGATTTTGAAAATAATGTTTTATTAGGAGAATTTTTGTTTTATTTTTGTCTAATCCACATTTTTCTGTCTTTGAAGCTTTGCTTATAGTTGTTTTGAAATTGTCTTCTTCCCTTACCGTGGTAGTCTTTTGGATCAATTTTGTTGTTGTTGTCATTATTGGCTC
>JAJPUD010002389.1:154974-188887 GCA_023553655.1 Myrmecobius fasciatus | reverse complement strand
GTGGTAGTCTTTTGGATCAATTTTGTTGTTGTTGTCATTATTGGCTCATTTTTTCATCCTATTTCTTGACTTTGAACGTTTATTAAAGTTGGGATTGGTTCCTAATGTTGGTAGTCAGGGAGGTCACTATTCCAAACTTCTGCTTTGGGTCTATGTTTTTTTCCACAACATGACCAATATGAAACTTTTTTTTTTTTGCATTCTTGGACATGTATAACTGAGATAAAATTGATGAATGTCAAAAGGAGAGAAAAGGGGAGAGAATTAAGAACTCATTTTTTAATGAATGTTAAATACTGTTTTATGTGTAATTAGGAAAATAGTATTAAAGAAAATCAAAGGTTTGGAGTTAGAAATTACAAGCAGGATAGTTTCAGAAAAACCTGGGAAGTCTTATATGAACTGTTGCAAAGTGAAATGAACAGAACCAGAACAGACAGAATGATCAACTGTGAAAGATTTAGCTACTCTGATCACAACAATGATCCAAGATAATTCCAAAGAACTCATGATGAAAAATATTATCCATCACCAGAGAAAGAAATGATAAACTGTGAGTATAAACTGAAACTTTTTTCTTTATTTTTCATGTGTGCATGTGTGCATGCATGCCTATTTTCTTTTGCAACATAGCTAATACTGAAATACATTTTGAATGATTTTACCTGAATAATAGATTTCATTGCTTGCATTCTTAAATGGGAGTATAGGTGTGGAAGAGTGGGGAAGAATTTGGAAATTATTTTAAAATTAATGTTTATATGTAATTAAGAAATATTTAATTAAATATATTATTATATTTTAATGTGGGAGAGTTTGGGGTGCTAAAATTTAATGGGGCAACATGTATAGCAAATTATGCATAGTATTGGTTTCAAGGACTTTGACTTTTCCCCTCTTCCCATTTACACTGAATACTCTGCCAAAAGATTACTTAAACAATCAATACAGGTGTATTCTATTCAGTGTTAAGTTCCAAGAGCTTAGAACTCTATTCCAAGAGCACTGTTTTTCCCCAGAATTCTATTTCATTTTCTGTCCAATTATTTTATCTTCTAAATACTCAATTTCTTGAGACTAGAAAATATAATCACACTTACATTTGTTGTTGGTTTTTGTTTGTTTACTCATTCTTGAATTGTAGATTTTGAGACATAACTACCACATCTTGGGGTCTTCTTGATAATTTCTGCTTTTTTTTTTGTTTTCTTTCAATTTCAGCCCTCAAACTTACAATCTATGGTACTCAATTACTAGAGTCAACCTATTTATTCCACTATGACTTACATATTTTGCCAATAGACCAATGTTATCAATCTGAAATTTCATGCCTACATAACACTTTTCGAGGCTACTTCCTCCAAAACAGATTTATCTTACTGTTACTTCTTATATCCTAATGCAAATATTACCTGTTTTGAGAAAAAGCAATGAATCACAAAACACATCTCTCATTTGATCTTCCAAATAATTAAAGATGAAAAAAGTAGTCATAAATAAATGTTAAGACTAAAGTAAACATTTCAAAGTTGGATTAATCTTCATTGAAAAATTATAATCTTTGAGCAAATTATTTTTAAGAAAATTAAAGGAAAAGTCAAATAGAATATTTTTAAAAGATAAAAGTAAATATAAATAACTATGAGATGATATATGTGAATCAACTAATTTTATCAATCTAAAATATGAATTAAACTCCATAATTAAAAAAGAAAACAAGCAAGAATAATATAATAAAAAATATAATAAGAAAACATAATAACAGAAGTTTGCAAAGTAATTTGGGAATGGATTAGAAGTCAACTTAAAGAATTTAACTTCAGCTATGTATGCAGAACTTCATCATTATCTTTTGGGCTCAATTTTCACTGCTGATTTTTATTTATAGAGGAATGTGAAAAAGAACTGCTCTTCAATCTTTCTGATAATATCTATTTACAAAACTTTTTTTTTTTTAATTTTATGTACCTATCTGTTTTCCCTTTTGTAATCATCTCTATGTCTTTTTTGGAGAATAAAAAATCTTTCCCTCTGTCCATCATTATTAAAAGTTACTATTTTGAATCTCCTTTTTATTTTTAAAAAATAATACCTGTTATGCCATACTTAATAAGTTATTAATGTATTGATTGACATATATTCAGTGGGAACTTTTTCTGGTATAGTAATCAAATCCTAGCTGAAATATTTTCCCCCAATAAACTGCTTTCCAATTTCAATAGTTTTTTTTTTTAAATCAAGAGATTCTAATGTTAATTAAAATATTAACCTTCCAACTTCACTTATTGATTATTTATATTCAATTGGGGGCAATTATAAGTGTTAATCTTCCTATATTCCATTTTTTTTTTTAAAAGCAGTTTTCTTGGAGGGAAGATTCTGGGAAGATGGTGGAATATGTTGGTAAAATTCAAGCTCTCCAGACTTGCCCCACAAAAAGAACAAATTTGTGTTTCAATGTGAACCTAGATTGGGGAAAAGTCATGAAGACTTGTGGCACAATAGAAGTCCTCCTGGCACAACCTAAGAAGATTCTAGGCCAAGGATTAACCAGTGTGAAGTTTAAACACCTTCCACTAGCTCCACAGAAACAATGGGGAGCTGTAGGGCTGGCTGGGTTTGACTGTAGCCTCTCATGAAACTACAGAAACTTTCACTTCCTGGACTGTGTGATGAGTCAGGGGTCTGAATCCTGGAAAACTGAGTAAACTTCTGCTGATCAGGATTCAGGATCAGGCAACAATTTGGTATTGGCTAAGAAATACAGTAGTGGTTCAATGAAATGTTAAGTTGACAAAACACAATATCCATTGACTATAGTAATCTAGTGTTTGATAAGCACAAATATTTCATCTTCTGGGATAAGAACTCACTAATTGACAAAAATTGCTAGGGAAACTGGAAAATGTTATGGCAGAAACTGCACATTGACCAATAACATCCTATATGAAGATAAGGTCTAAATGGATTCATGATTTAGAAATAAAGGTTGCTACTAAAAGCAAATTTAGAGAGCAAAAGATAGTTTAGCTCGAAGAGCTGTGGAAAAGGAAGGAATTTATGGCCAAAGAAGAATTAGAGAACATTATGAAATGCAAAATGGATAATTTTGATTACATTAAGTTAATAAAACTTTAGTAAAAGCCAAAACAATGAAGCCAAGATTAAAATGGAAGCAGAAAGTTGGGAGATTTCTCGTTTTTTTTTTATAAAGAACTCATTTTTAAAATATATAGGGAACTGACACAAAATTATAAAAATAAAATCCATTCTCCAGTTGATAAATGGTCAAAGGATATGAACAGACAATTTTCAGATGAAAAAATTAAAGCTATTTTTAGTCATAAGAAAAAGTGTTCTAAATTACTATTGATTAGAGAAATTCAAATTAAGGCAGTTCTGAGGTACCACTTCATACAGATTGGCAAAAGTGACAGAAAAGATGATGCTCAATGTTGGAGGAGATGTGGGAAAACTGGGACACTAATGCATTGTTGGTGGAGCTGTGAACTGATCCATTCATTCTGGAAAGCAATTTAGAATTATGCTCAAAAGACTATCAACTATGCATAACCTTTGATCCAGCAGAGTCTTTACTGGGTCTGTATCTCAAAGAGATCATAAAAAGGGAAAAGTACCCACATGTGCAAAAATGTTTGTAGCAGTCCTTTTTGGAGTGGCAAGAAACTGTAAACTTACTGGATACCCATCAGTTGGGGGATTATTATGGTACATGAATGTCATGGGTTCTTTAAGAAATTTGTTGTTCTCTAAGAAATGATCAGCAGGTTGATTTCAGAAAATCTTTGAGAAACTTACATGAATTGATGCTAAGTGAAGTGAATAAAACCAGGAGAACATTGTACACAGCAACAAGATTATGAGATGATCAGCTGTGATGGACTTGGTTCTTTTCAACAATGAGATGATTCAAGCTAATTCCAACAGATTTGTGATGAAGAGAGCCTTCTGCATCCAGAGAGAGGGTGATGGGGACTGAATGTGGATTACAATATAGTACTTTTACTTTTTTGATTATTACTGTCATTGTTATTGGCTTGTTTGTTTTTATTTTTCTAATTTTTTCCTTTTTGATCTGATTTTTTGGTACAACATGATAAATGTTAAAATATATGCAGAAGAATTGTACATCTTTAATCATTTCTTGGATTACTTGCTGTATTGGGGAAAAGGGAGGGTAAGTGGTAGGGAGAAAAATTTGGAACACGAGCTTTTGCAAAGGTGAATGTTGAAAACTATCTTTGCATGTACTTTCAAAAATGAAAAACCATTAGTTTAAAAAAAAGGTAAGAAAGAATACAAGGAAATTGTCCTGGATTGATAGAACAAAAGGGGAAAGTAAAAATAGAAAAAAAAAATAATCCATCGATCACCACCACCTCAAAGAGATCATTTTTGGAAAACACATAGGAATGTTATTGTCAAATTTTGAAACCTCAGATCAAAAAATAATTTTTGCTGGAAACAAGAAAAAAACAATTCAAATATGCTGGAATTGCAATTACAATTGTACAGGATTTATCAGCAGTCCCAATAAAAGACCACAGGTCCTAAAAATCATATACATCAGCAATAAAAAGAACAGTCAGAAAGAATTTTGTTTATACATGTGGACATATATTCTAATATATCCTTACACACACATACACACACAAACATGCACATATGCTTCATTCTATATATACATATGTAGGTATATATATGTGTGTATATATAAATATATAGATACCTATAGATATAGATTTTTTAACATATCCTTTAAACATCTATTTAATAATCAATGACAAAAGATGGCCTTTCAACAAAAGAGACATTCTAATCAATACAGAAAAAAAAATACTAACAAATGTGAGCTTAAAAACAAAATACAGAATAAAAGTGACTGGCTAGAACAAATTGCATTAAGCCTCGGGTGATTCCCCTCCCCCCCCTGAAAAAATATAGGTCTTTCAATCAAGTATATGATAAGGCTATAAATTGTTCATAGTTAATGATCTGGATTGGCAGGAGTATTCATATCCAGAAAAGCTGAAATCAGAGATATGAGAAAAATAATAAAGAAATAGAAAAAAAAGGAGAAAAATAAATAAACAAAAATCCCAAACATTTAAAAAGCTGACATTTTATGCCCAATATTTGACTAACAACACTCTTCCAAACATGTTAACACTAAAATATGTAATTTTGGGAATAATTCCCAAATACCTTATCTAAATAAATCATTAAGGTAATTTTTATGGCCATTACAAATGCTAGAAGCTAGCCTTATTGGTTTCTTTTTCCCCTAATTTTTATCAGTTCTTTATTTGGCCATAGTACCTTTTGAAAGTAGTAGAATGTTAAACAACTATTGATAAAAGATTCCTTTAAAAATATTAAATTATAGGAAGATGACATGTTAAGACACAGAATATTCCAGATTCCCATAAATACCTGAATACAACTCTAAAAATGTACTAGATGAAACAAATATACTTAGATATTTAATCCTCAGTCCAAATCATGACAATAGTCAGTCAAGAAAGACTTAAATCTGAGTTGAGATAAGCCACGATAAATGAAAGGAGAATAACATAATTTAACCAAATACTTACAAAAGAGATCTATGCAGGTAGGGATACATGTTTTCCCTTAAGAAAGAAATCTGAAATTTGAGGAGAAAGGATTCCAAAGTTCACAGACAGTACTTTTTACCAAGAAATGCCACTGATTTAAATAGCTATTAGTAACTGTTCTTGATTTCTCACTTCTACAAAAAACGTTCTTAGAATATTTTATGTATACAAAAAGAGGATAGTTGATAAGAAAAAAGGGGCAGATTTTTTTGCCAAACTACATTTGCACTGCTTTTGAAGTTCAGAGGATCCTAATGTGAATTGCACTTTCAACACTTACAATTTAATTTTGGACAACTAATCTGAACTTTTTTCTAAATTTCAGTATCTTTACTGGAAAAAATTGGATAATACCACACATACCTCTTTGACAGAATTGTTGTGAGGATTAAATATTCAATATTTATAAAATATTTTGCATATTTTAAAGTACTGCCTAAGGTTTCTATCCCAAACATCTTATTCTATTTTTAAGAAATTAAAACTTTATCATTTAAGCTATCAAGACTTAAAACTGCAAATGATAGCTAAATGAAAGGATAGGTGACAAGAACTTTTTGCATAGAAAAATAAGGGCATTGCTATATTTGATTTTATAACAACTCCAACAGCAACAAGAAACAGTATTTCTTAGGACAATCTTACATTAGAGTGCCATTGGAAATATAATTGAAGCTTCTACTCTATTAAAAATGAATGAAGAGGTCAAACAAACAAAAACAACCAAAAACTGTATGAGTTACTTGAGATGACCTTCCAAATTCAATCTATTGTATGCTTTTATATTCAGTGCCTTCAGTGCAAAAGTAGGAATATTATATGGCAAGATACAGATTGTAAAATATGAAACAAGACAAAGGAAGGATATGTCAATCTATACATAAGAATTAATTAAGCACGTATAATGTGCCAGGAACTAAGTATGATAAATAAAAATGCGGTAGACCCTCCTCACATGGAATTAGGAAAATCTTTTTGTAGCATGGAATGTGAAACAGATTTTAAAAGGCATAAGAAAGCCTTAGCAAGAGCACAATGAGAGAGAGAATATAATTTGGTTTGATTGTAGAGTATTAGAAGGAGAGAATTACATAATACAGCTTAAAATGTAGATTGGAGCCAGGTTGGGAAAGCCCTTAAAAACCAAACTTGAGTTTATATTTATTCTGGAAACAATAGCCATTGGAGATTATTGAGTAAGAGAGGTACCTAGTCAGATCTACTATACAATCATTTTGTTAGCTATGTGAATAATGAAATACTGGTAAAAGACATAAGGGAAGGATTAGGAAAGAATGATTTAGTCACAGGAAGTCACAGAGGACCCCATTGTGTTTGTTTTCTTATACATAACACAATTTTAATCCTCTTGTTGAATCTAGGTTTTCCCTTTATTTTGATGCAAAGCTTCTCCCTGGAGAAGGTGGAATCTGGATTATGCAACATAGATAGCTCCCTATGCAGAGAAATAATTCACTGTGATTTTTTGTGTGTGAATTTTTAGATTAGGATTTGATCTGGTACATTTTCTAGATTTGTTTGAAGGAGGAATTTTTGAGAGAGGATCTTGCTATACTTCTTGCTACTCTTTATCTCCAGATAAAGATTTATTTTATCGTATTTCTTCACAATCTTTTCCCCCTATCCCAATTGTCTTTTGCCTAGTAAGATAAGGATAAAGCTCACAGGATCATTATTCACTCAATTTTCTAACTTTTAGAGCATATGTGGAAAGACAATCAAATTCTTTCTCCTTTATACTAAACATAGGGTTATAAGTATTCAGGAAAGTGGTATGCTTCTTTCACCTCTCATTGTTTCACCAGTGACTTAGACAATTAATTTACTAGATTCTGTTTCTCTATTTCATTTGTTGGTCCCTTCTTTTGTATTCTACTTTATTATTTCTTTTTTTTAAAAAATAATACCTTTTTATTTTCAAAATACATGCAAAAATATTTTTCAGCATTCATCCTTGCAAAACCTTGAATTCCAATTTTTTTTCTCTCTCTATCCTCTACCCCATGACTTAGACAACAAGTAATCCAATATATATTTAACTTGTGCAATTCTTCAACATATAATTCCACATTTATCATGATGAACATTTATTATTATTTCTTAAATGATTTTTAGAAGATGTTTGGCTGAAATAAAATTTCATTTTTACCATCTTTTCCCCAAGTCTCCAATATTGTTTAATTTATCTATCAATACTATTTCTTCTTCAATAAAATTATTGCTGTTGGTAGCAGCTAAATGACACAGTAGATGGAGTAATGGTCCTGAAATCAGGAATATCTGAGTTTGAATCTTGTCTCAGACACTAGCTATGTGACTCTGCCTTAGTTCCCTCAGTTATAAAATGAATTGGAGAAGGAAATGGAAAACCACTTTAGTATCTTTGGCAAGAAAATCCCAAATAGAAAATCCCCAAAATAAAATCCCAAATAGAAAATCTCAAAAAATTGGACACAACTGAAATTAACAGAACATCAGTAACAAATTGTTGTTAATGCATTAGAATTGGAATCCACATATTCTTCTTGTTTGACTTCCTACATAATTTTATGCCAGGAAATGAATATATGATTTGTCAAATAATGAACTATTATAAGTACTGTATTATGTGCTAAGGGTATAAATAGAAGAGAGAGAGAGAGAAAGAGAGAGAGAGGCAGAGAGAGAGAGAGAGAGAGAGAGAGAGAGAGAGAGAGAGGAAAGGAGGGAGGGTGGGAAAGAGAGTGTCAATCATTGCTCTTGAGAAAATGATAATACAATTTGGGGAGAAATATCTAAAAGTTTGTTTTGCAGATGGGGGTCCAAACTTCCAGGGAAACCTGAAGTTCTGATGATAGCAAAGCCCTCGGGTTTTTTAGGTTGTGTCACTATGTTAGATAATAGTGTCTGAGATCCTTAGGCATAGAAACATGAGAGATGATAAGGCATGAAGGATCTTAAGAAGTATTAGCATGTCAGTTTGTAACGCAGTCCTCTGTTACCCATAAAAGAAAAGAATGTCTCCAATCTCATATCCAAAGAGGAATACAACTTTACAATCCATTGTAAGACATGGGAGACACTGGCACAGGACCACCCAGCCCAGAGTTGAGGTTTGCTTCTAGGGCAAAAAGGAAATTGTCCCAAGCTTCCCCTACAGGTGACAGCAGCTTTATGCTGCCCTGAGGCAGGTACTGTAAGCTTCATTCTAGTAATGGATGGACCTGGCCAAGTCCTGCATTATTCTGGGGATCAGAATTTCACTATTTGCCTTTTGTAGTTGCATTGGAGATCTCACAGCTTGTCTGCTGATCCATTGGCTTCTAAACCAGGACGGAGTAGCCAATGGTACTGTATTTTGATTAAGAGTTTTCCAGTAGTTGCCCCAGGTGTGGAGACATTTTCTTTTATGTGTGACTTAATACCTAACTGTCTCAACTGTCTGGGGAAGCTTTAAGATTTCATTTGGAATTTACTACATATTTTAGATATTTCATCTGACCACTTTATTTTTTGAAGTGATATATGTTTACTTGGCACAAATTAAGAACTTGTTCATCATTTATAGCAATTCTTTTAGTATTTTTCTCCCCTAATCCTCATTCTACAGATAAAACAATCACAGGCAAAAATTATAGAAATTAAAGAAAATGGTATGTCAAATAGAAAAAAGCTGATATTAATAGCAAGATTTTTTTATAAAATTAAAAGAGTATATAAAAAACTTCCTGGGTATATTTCATACTTTTCACTAGATAGTTTCTGTGTTCAATTGTGTAAGATAACATAAGGTAGAGTTACTATAGAAACTGTTGATATAGTCTATTTCATGCTACATTGTGCTTTAAAATACTATAATCTCAGTTGGCTGTAAACAATGTGATTTCCTGGAATTCAACTGCACAGAAGAATTTCAATTCTTATCCAAGTTAAAAGTAAATTTTTCTGTTCTATAGGGTTATACTCAATATATACTTATAAATCTAATAGTTATAAATAAAATAATTCATCTTACCTAGAAAATTTTGAATCTTAAAGAATCAATGATTTATAATTATGAGTCACATATTTCTAGTTTATCTCTTTTTTACATTAATTCAGGAATGACTAATTGATTCTATAGTTATTAATTATAGTAAAATTTAGAAAAAAAGATGAAAAAAAGGTAAGTTATCTATGACCAAAGCAATTCTGATTCAATACAGAAGAAAAGAAATCAGTGATATACCCTACAAATCCTCAGAAATCATTAAGATTTTTATAATGGTTGAGGTTAAATTAGTTTTGATTTAGAATTTATATTTTTGAATCCTATTTTAAGATGACATTATATCTCAAGGTGAAAAAATAAGTCAAAGCACAAGATCTATCAATGTCAACTTACAATGTATCATTGGAAATTTTACAAAACTCTGAGCTCAAATTAATCTTTAGTTATTAACAGTATTGAGATGGCTCCTGAATAGGTGCTGATAAAGATAGCAAAATAGTCTATTAAGCAAGGAGATTTAGCAAAATGGAATATATCAAAAGGCAAAACTTTAGGTTCATTTCATCTCTTTTATAGAAGGTGGCATTTTTCAGGTTTGAGAATTCAATAACATATACAGTCATTTTTAATGCTATCTTTCTCAAACAAAAAGCAAAATTATTTCTTTCTTGTAAATTTTGTCCAAAGTATATACACTACCCTTTTGGGCTCATCAGTGGTTGACACCATCTGGCAATGTATTTTTCATTTCTATTTACTCTATAAAATAACCTTGCCCTTACATAAAAAATATTGGTCAAAGAAAATTGCTTTGAAGGATGTCATTCATTTAGTGAAATGAATAATTATGAATGATTGTAAAGCACCATTACTGGAATAATCTATTGGTAATATTTCCCAGTATTGCTTATTATAAACTTTGGCAACTAATCAATAGGCCAGCAGGCAAAGACTTACATCAAAATGTATGCCAACCTGTATTGTTTTGTTTTGTTTTTTTCATGAAAGAGTGAATTGAAAACCTACTTCTAACTCCTAGAACATTTCTTCTTACATTTATTTTTTCTCTGTCCATATTTTCTATATTTTATTTCATCTTGCCCAACTATCATTTCCTATTTCCTTTGTGTTCTTTTTCTTTGCATACTCTAACTGACCATGTGCATTTTTGAAGGTTTCATCTCTGGGCTTACACATTTTCCCCTTTTGTAGAGCTAATCCATTTTCTTGGTTTCAGTTATGCTGTTATTTCTAAAATATTGATCACCAATTATAATTTCATTTTTCTATCTGCCCACTGAACATTATCACATGAATGCACCAAGGATCACCTCAAGTTTATCATGTCCAAGATTAATTGCCATCTGTATCTTCAAAAAAAGATGCTCTGCCTATAACTTTAACAATAGCACCATTATTTTACCTGAATTTAAAGCCATATTTGCCTTTCACCTATTCTTCATATTCTATACTGACTAGAATCCAATTGAGAGTTGGAGAAATAATCAACATCCTCATATTAGAGATGAGGAAACTCAGGACCAAGGAAGTTAAATAAATTGACCAGTGTCATACATGTAGTAAGTGAGCCATTCTTTTCACTCTAAATCTAGTGATATGTATACATATACATATATATGTTTAAGTGTGTATGTGCATGTATATATATATGTGTGTGTGTGTGTATATAAATGTGTATATATATGTATATACTAAAATAACCACAATAGTTCCGTGAAAACAATAAAGCTCATAGAGAATTAGATCTTGAGTTGAAAGGGTCTATAGAGGTCATATAATCCAACCCTTTTATTTTACAGAAGAATGAAACCCTGAAAGCCCATTGAGATTAAAAGTAAGATTCAATTTCAACAACATGAAATTAACATGCTTTTCATGTTTACTCTGCCCAGTAACTGATGGACAATATGTCTAATTCTTTGATACACATCTAATTTGAATATATCTTAAAGAACTCAATCTGTTTGATAGACTATCTGTGGCAAGACAGCATGTACAAATGTCACATACTATGGGCAGGCAGAAATGGATTTCAATTTCCATGAAGTGAAAAATTACAAACTTGGATGAGATCATACATATATAAAGTGTAAAGTGATAAAGCTGCATTAGATTTTTTTTTTTTTCTGGCAGCTACTGACAAAAGTCAATTTCCTTATTTCTAATGTCATTTTCCTTTGGTCTCCTATTTTCATTTTGCCAAAAATACAAGCAGTACTTCTAATGACTAGCCAATTCAATAGTGTAACACTTTTCAAACACACTTTTCAAGCTAATTGTAAATTGAAAGACTTGAGTCATTGGTTCAATAATAGGAGAAAAGGGGATTAGCTCAGCTGGAGAGTGGTGAAGACCAAAAGAGAAGCAGTTAGCAGACAATTGACTTTGTATTTTGCAGATGTTCCTTAATGGATCTATGACACCAAAGTATGCCATCCAAAATTATGAGTTACCCAAAGTACATAGGTACTCTTGTGTCCTTGCCTGACAGGTTTCTCTGTATAACAACTCTTTCCTATTATATACTAAATTAATTACTGGGAGTCTGTGACCTATTTCTATGTGTGGATTATATTGTACTTATTCCTATATTCATTCTAATATATGAGTATCTGTGATATTACTATTTTTATTGTTATGTGAAGAGTTATGTTTAAAAATTAAATATGTCTTTATAATGAGAGGCTGGTATGTATAAATGGAAGCACACCAGTAGGAGTACAAGAGCCTAAAGGATGAGTATGAGAATTGTCTTATCCCACAACAGGAAAAGAATCCTGAAAGATTTTAGGTACAGCCTTGTGATAGTAGCCAATTTCCAGAAACTAGAACTGCCACTGTAATGTCAGGTTTAGATAAGTGAGCTGGCTCAGAGAGAAAGAGAGAAAATGTGAAAAAGGTAGATGAGTGGTCCATATAAAGAAATATACTACACACTCATCTCATCTTGGAAGCTCATACTAGTTATATACCATACAGGCTTTACATTTTTGTGTATGCAAGTGATACAAAATAAGTACAAGTCAATGTAGTGGATGGGGTGAGGATTGGACATTAGTATTTGAAGCAATTGGAAAATACGTAATGTAACAGATGACTTTTGAGCTGAGACTTGAAGGAACCCAAGGCTTCTAGGAGGTAGAAGTGAAGGCCAGTTCATTACACTCATGAAGAGACCACTGACATAAATACACAAAAACAAAAGGAAATGTGTCATGTATGAGAAAAGTCAGTTTGTCTGTACTCCATTAGGCATCAAGGTGAATAATGTGAAATAATACTAGAAAGCTAGGTTGAGGGTAAGGACTTAAATATAAAAGAGAAAAGTTGATATTTGACCCACAAAGTAATAGGAAACTAATGGAGTTTATTTAATAGAGTGGAGACATAAAAGATCTTGTACTTTAGGAATATGACACTGGTTGCTATGTGAGATAGTGAAATCAGAGTTAAGAACCAAAAGGGAATACTCTCAATGAAAACCCAGATAAGAGAGAGTTTCATGAAGAAAAGGGTAATCAAAAACATCAAAATTTTTTAATGTTTTAGAAAAAGTTTGAGAAAAGATCATTTGGTTTAAAAATTAAGAGGTCTATGATGATTTTGGATAAAGTAGTTTTAATAGAATTATAAATTCAGAAGTCATATTTTAAAAGAATAGTTACAAAAGAATAAATTAAGGTAATGGAGTACAGGTAGGTTTACCGTAGCTTACAAACTGTATCATTCTATAGTAGAAAACAATACTTTGTAATATTATCCAATATCCATTTTTAGCATGTCGGAATTTTCATGTTGTGGCAGAAACAAGGACAGCATAATGAAAAATAGAGCAATATGAGGTAAAACAGTTTATAACTACCAGTTTTGTTTTGTTTCCCTGCTCAAAGTGGAATAAAATGCTTGTTTTATAAAAGCATAAAGGTTAAAAATCTATTCCTGCACAATCTAGCATAAATTGCACATAAAGGATTTTCTACTTTCTGAGAACTTGACTATTTCCATCCAGAGAACAATCTTTGAGAACATTGCTTCAAAGCAGTTGTAAATTTTATAACAGATATAAAGAGAATCCAAGTATCAGTTTCATTTTCATGTCTGTGAGCTTTGAGACATAATGGAGCCTATACTATAGGTGTGGAGCCTATACTAATTTAACTGTGTTTAAGTATCTGATACAGGAGGCAACAATTTTGCACAAAATTTGCACAAAAAAACAAAATTGTTTCAGACTTAGGATCCCATCAATGGGAACTGGGGAAACTATCTTGAATGCAGATCAGAATTGCATATGTAACTTAAAATTTTTGAACATTACCAGTGATACTTTGAGGGGTTGACATATCTATTTTGTTTCAGAAGCAAGACATATCATCTAGTTATCTTGACTTCAAGGTCAACACCCCATCCATTATACCTCCAACATACACATGGTATAATGTTTGCTTTTAAATATGAGATAATTCAGTTAGATTCTATTCAATATATTTCAAACTGATTAATGAAGATTAGCCCTGTGTTGAGTGCCCTGGGAATAGCAAAAAGAGATATAACATTTATCCTCTTTTCAAGGAATTGCAACTTAATGGAAACAAAAACTTACTAGAGAATAATATAACGCAATATTAAGTGCAAAATACTTGCTGCAGTCCATAAATACTAAAGCTACTCAACGTTTGGGTTTTATATTGGCCCCATCATATAAATGAAAAAAGCAATGTATTTTACAAGATTTCGGTGTGAGTCTGTCCTTGTTTGCTAATATTTACTAGCTCTATAACCTTTGATATCACTTCTCCATCCCCTATTTTTCTCCTCTAACCCATAGATCAGAACACTTGAAACTATCAAACCCATCTGTTTTGTTCTGAGGAAAACAATTTATAAATCTTAAAATTATTCTATAAGTGTGAGTTATTTTTACAGCTATTAAATTATCATAATGCAAATTAAATAGCCTTTCATGAGCTTTATAACTTAGTTACCCAATACTTACCATTATACAAAAAGAATATATGCTAAGTTAAAATCTTATGTCAGGGACTTTGTCTTTATACCTCCCCTACTACTAGAACAGTAAATTGCACAAAGCAGGTATTTAATTTTTTGACTGATGGTATGTGTCTTTATATTCCCAAATGATGCCCAGTGCAAGGTCATATTTAACAAGTAGATAGATATAGATAGATAGATAGATAGGTAGATAGATATAAATATGGATACAGATATACTTCTTTATATTTATTTATATTTCTTTACTAAATGATTGATGGGTTTCATTCAAATTCTCAGATCTTTTTATCTTAAGTGTAAACAAAAGATAATTTTTGTTTACCTGTTCAGAAGGGTGTTTAGATTAAGGGAAGTAGGATAAGATCTGTAGAATAATGGGAAAAGATAAAAGAGGGAGGGAAGAAGTGGAGGGAGAAGGTAAGGGTGGAATCCATATTTGGGAGGAGGTTAAGTAATAGCAAGGCAAGTTAAGAAGTAGAATTAAAGTGTAAGATTTAGCAGGGATAGGAAATAAAAGATAGAAAAAACCCTATATAACAGTCAGAAGTAAAATTCATTAGAAAAAAAAGTAGGGCTAGTAATGATTGATCTTTGACAAAGTCAAACTTAAAGATTGAATAGAAATCTATATTATAAGATAGGCATATTATAACATTGCATTAATAATAATGTTAACAACAATATTATTAATTATTATTATGTTAATTTGTGTAGGAATATGTATGTGTGTATTTATGTAAGTATGTGTATGTGTGTGTATATAGATATGTGGGTATGTATATATTTGCCTGTGCTTAATTGCAGTCTATTTGGGAAAGGTAAGAGAGGATAAAAGGGGGTGGGGAGAATAAAATATGCACAACAAAGAACAAAAGAACAACCTACATGGAAGCAAACAAAAGATGAACAATAATCAGCAATAATCTCCTCTGTTATTATATATGCTTTCTTGAAATTGAAATATATTGTTACATATTTTGAATCCTTCCTGATATTCTGTTGGGCACATGAAAATGTTTTGTTTTATTTCATATTTCTGTTTTTCTTTTTTATTTCTTATTTTCCATTTAGTTTTAAAGAAGTGATTCTCTATGTTTGCTTATTTTCCCCTGCTTTTTTTTTTTTTTTTCTTGGTTGTGCCTTACTGAATGTCATTTATGGAGCTTCTGTATCAGTAGTCAGGGACATTTACAATTCTCTGGAATCCTTTTTGTATCACATCAGGCTACTATTAGTCTTCATGAAAATTCTAGAGGCAGCCATCTGCTAATTCCTTTATGCTAGTTAGTAATCAGGAAGCTCTTACATGAGATAATTAATGTTTATTTTCTAGTTGCTTTCCTTGAAAATAGGACTATCTCTTTCAGGCTTCTATACTATTCTTTTTGCCAAGTCTCAGGGATCTGTGGATGCCACGGATGAAAAGAATCTTAAGTGAATCCTTCAATTTCATTTTAGTCTCTAAGTTTTGAGTTCTAAGCTTCCACATGTTTATGATATCTGCTAATAAGCATCAGAAACAAGTGACACTGTGACTATCATTCCCTTTCACTTCCCCAACCTCAGATAAAGTCCCTTCTAAGGTTTCATCAAAAGAAAAATAGTGGTGAGGTAGAGGTCTGGGGCCAAGTCAGTAAAAATAAAATGAAATAATTAGCCCCTGAATAATTGAGAATACATGGCACAATCAAGTATTAATATACAATGCAGGTCCTCTGAGGCCTGCAAAAGGCAGCTTTATGACTTATGGCTAGAGAGCAGTTGAAGCATTATGAGAATCTGACTCATTATACATTATTATTTCATGAAAACTTGCAATTTCTGCAAACTAGCAGATAGATTGGCATGAAGGTAAAGGTCTGTAAAGTGGTGTCTCTGTCAACTTATTGCAGCCCATTGATGACTTGGCCCTGGGACAGGAGCTACATTCATTTTCTGGACCAAATTCATCAGAGTAACCTATGAGCTGCACTTAACATCAAATGATATGACAAGGGAATAAATAATGAGGTACAACTGCAAAATCTATCCAGAGGGGAAAGCCATCATTAGTGAAACTTCACTCCACTGAATTCAATAAAAGAAATGTGTTCAAGGCAACCAAGCAGATGATGCAATAAAAACTGAATCATTTGCAAGGTGGGCTGGAATATAACTAGAAGAATTTTGTAAACAACTTATGGTGATATTGTGTTTGCTCTTTTGAGGACTCTAACATATCTTCCTCTCTCCTGTATAGTTCTAAGCAATGTGACTAATCGGACTTGGTTGCAAAGGAATAATTAAGGTAACAGGAAAATGTTAAAGATTTTTTGACCTGAATGTAGCAAAGAATATGGATAGGTAGGAGTGGTAAGGAGATTTTCTCTAACTCTTCTCTATCAGTTCCCCCTGTAGGAGCAGAGAATGGCAAATATCAATTCAAGGGGCTTCTGCTTGATGAAGTAAACCTGATAGGTGAATAGCTAGATAACCATTTACATGGCTGCTCCTTTTGCCCTTCTAATGTTTTTTTTTTTTCTTTTTTCCTGAACACAGGTCAAAAACTAGCGAGTCTAAGATTAGACATTTTTTGCTCTGGGTTCACTCCTTGGTGATTCTGAGTTTGCTAGTCAAGCACTCTCCAAAGAAGAAAATTTCCTTAACAGCACAGTTCTCAGATAAAGCAAAGAAGATGCTTTATAGATAATAACTTGTAAACTTAAAGGACTAAATCCATGCCATGAGAAACTAAGAGATCTGAACCTTTTTGATTCTCCATGATGTTGCTATTAGCCAGTGACTGCTTTTATGCAATTCATGATTAATACAAATGAGACATAGAATAATGGAATCCTGGAGATGTAAGGGATTTTACAAATCAATTTGCTTGAGACCCTTTGTTTTACAGACAAGAAAACTGAGGCCTAGAAAAGGGAAATTTATTTGTTGATAATTACACAGTAAGAAAAAGGAAAAAAAAAAAAAAAAAATAGAATCTTGCTATTCTGACTCTCCATATAATTAGAAACTAATTGAATCCTGCTTTAAAAAAAAAAAGATATCAACTGATAATCAAACTCAATATAGTTTGTTTTATTTCTTGGCAGCAATATGCTGTGTTACAGAAAACACAGAAAAAAGAAGCGGGAGAGTAAGTGCTATATGTGGCCATCCAAGGCAATCTAATTCTTGGTTTACAGTTGTATATCTTTGTGGTTTCAAAGGAAAAGAAACTAAATGGGTACCTATGAAGTGGGTACAAAGAAATTCTAGTGAAGATATATAACAGAATATTATTGTACTATAAAAACTGAAAAATAAGAGATTTTAAAAAATGAATTGTCATAATTGAATGAACTAATAGTAAAAATAAGCAGGATCTGAAAGCAAAAGGAAGAGAAAATAAAGGTAAACTATGTGTAATTAAAATGACTAAGCTTGACTTAGGGGAAAACATGAGAAAAAGGATCTCATTTCACATACTGAAGAGGTGGAGGAATATGGATTTTAGTCAGTGGATGTACTGTCAGATACTGCTTAAATATTGACTAGCATTGCCAAGATTTTTCCCTTTTTTAATTCAGAAGCTATGAATTTCCTTGTGCAGTGTTGTATATTTTGTCAGATGTGGTAGAAATGCCATTTTAAGTTACTTTTTAAAAATTCTTTGATTCAAGGGATGGCTCAGTTCATAGATGGGGAGGCAAGTTTTATAATGAGCAATGGATTTGATGTAGTATCACTCTCTTTAAAACAGAGAACTCAACTAATTTCAAGTGAAAATGATCAGAAAATAAAATAGATAAGATTGAGCAGAAATTGCAGAACAGAATCACTAAAGGATAAGAGAGAAAGATGTGTGTATACACATATACACACATACATACCCATGCAAAATTTATATGTGTGCACATGTATGCATATGTACATAAACACATATACGTTATACATGAACAAATCCACAATTGTTTTAAAATGTGTATATTTTCACATGTGGTCATAAATATAAATACATACCCATTTTTGCATACATACCTATCTTATTGTTGTTCAATCATTTCACACATTGGATCATTTCTTGGTAAAGGTACTAGAATGATAAGCCATTTCCTTTTCCAGATCATTTTATAGATGAGGAAACTGAGGGAAGCAGGATTAAGTGACTTATTTGAGGCCAGATTTGAACTCAGTCTTTTAGAATCTGGAACTAACACTGTGTCTACTCTACCACCTTGCTTTACTATACATATATAGGTGTATGTGACTGTATATCTATATTTATCTATATCATATGCATATCCTTTGGAGAATAATAATAGATACATTAGATACTACACTGTACTGATAGAGATACACTGATAGTGAATACTGACACTATACCATTGTATATACTATATTCCACCATATACTTCAGAGAATAAATAGTTACATAGACATGCTATTTATAGATTTAAATTATATAATTATGAACATGTGATATACATATGTGTATATGTATACATATACATACACATATATGCATTCATTTGTTTATATGCATTTGTCTGTTGAACACACAATATAAGACCAAAAATCATATCCCTAAGAGAGAGGGAGGGAGGGAGTAAAAAGAGAAAGAGAGAAGGAATGAGGAAGGTTGAAGGATGACTCCTTTTCCAACTACAAGTGGATGATTTATTAGAGATTTGCTAAACATATTTTGGTACATTGATGAAATAGAATTAAGAAACTATGAACAAGGAAGTCTTTAGAGAATCGTGAGGGGGAAAAAAAAAAAAAGTGACGCGGAATGAATCAAACAGAACCAGGAAAGGAATATGCTCAATAAATACAAAATTATAAATGGAAAGAACAGCAAAAGAGAAAACTAAATAATGTATCATTGGAAGGTTGTCCCCCAAAGAAGAGCTGAAAAAAAATGTAATTTCTGTCCTTTATTGGAGAGGTGAATGGTTGTGAGTGTGGAATATCATATATACTGTCATATTGCGTTTATATAACTGATATTCTAGCTTAATTATTTCCCTCCATTTTCTTTTTATTAATATTATAATGAATGACTCACTGCATAGTAGAATAGAAGTGATTTATTTGAAATGAAGGTGATGAGAAGGAAAATATTTTTAAAAAAATAAATATGAGATTATTAGGATGCTTATGCTGAGATTTAAGTTTCATAATCTACAAAAAAATGGTGACACATGAAAAAATGCTCTAAATCATTATTGATTAATGAATGGCATATCAAGACATTCAGATGTCCTGTCAGATTGGGTAAAATGACAGAAAAAGATAATGATGAATGTTGGAGGGGTTGTGGGAAAATTGGGACACTATTTGTTGGGATCCTGCATTGTTGTTGGAGTTGTGAAATGATCCAACCATTCTGGACAACAATTTGGAAATATGCTTAAAGGGCTATCCTACTGAGCATACCCTTTGATCCAGCAGTGTCTATACTGGATTTGTATGACAAAGAGATCATTAAAAAGGGAAAAGGATCCACATGTGTAAAAATGTTTTTAACAGCTTTTTTCCTAGAGGCAAGAAAGTGGAAATTCAGTGAATGTCCCTAAATTGGGCAATGGCTAAATAAGTTATGATATATGAATGTAATGGAATAGTATTGTTCTGTAAGAAATGATCAGCAGGCTGATTTCAGAAAGGCCTGGAAAGACTTACAAAAACTGATTCTAAGTGAAGTAAGCAGAATCAAGACAACACTGTGCACAGTAGCAAGATTATATGATGGTCCACTGTGATGGACTTCCAATAGATGTGATGGAGAGAGGATTGTGGAGACTGAATGTAGATCAAAGCAAACTATTTTCACTTTTGTTGTAACTGCTGTTTGTTTACTTAGTTTTTTTCTTTCTTGTCTTTTCCCCCTTTTGATCTGATTTTTCTTGTATAATATAGTGAATATGGACACATGTTTAGAAGAATTGCATGTGCTTAACTTATATCAGATTGCTTGCTCTCTTGGAGAAAGAAGAAGGAGGGAGGAGAGGGAAAAAAATTTGGAACCCAAGGTTTTGCAAAGGCAAATGTTCAAAGCTATCTTTATATGTATTTGGAAAACTAAAATATTATAAAAAAATAGATGTCATAGGTGATTTGGGACAGCCAGGATAAGAACTTGCTGAACCTCTCCCTCAAACTACTCCAAATTCCTTTAAATAATGATTCTAAATAAATCAGAAAACATCAGAAAACTGTAAATGAAGAAGAACATTTTCCACCTGAAGGCCACTTAGAAGTTCAGCAAATAAAGTCTATGACACCGGAATGGAAATCCAGCATACAGTACTGGTGTAGGTCATGCCAGCACAGCCCTGGACCTGGACCTGATCCAGCCCCAGAACCACTTCTGAATCAGCAGCAATACTGGTGGCTTCTAGACCTCTCAGCCCAGACACACCACAGAGGACTTGGAAGGGCAGCAGAAAAGAACTGTGTAACCAGAATAGGAGCCTGGCACACAATCCTAGTGTGGCCTTGGCCACAGCCCAGACCCAGCCTCAGTGAATCTGAATCATCAGAAGCCCTGAAGTCTTCTGGACCTCTCTGCAGAGGACATCAAGGAGGACTTGAAAGATCAGTAGAGAGGGTCTCTGGCACCAGGGGGAGAGTCATGTATGTAGTCACAGGGTAGGTGTAGCCCTGCCAGTACAGCCCTGGCCCTGCCAATACAGTCCTGTCTTTGGCCCCAACCCTAGAGTGAGCAAATCAGGATTCAGTTGCTTTAGTATCCTAGACCTTATAGCTAAAGTGGGAGTAGGAAGAGGGGGGAAAGAGACATTCCTAAGAGTTTTTTTCTGCCCATTGAAAGTCATTATAGTGGGAGGCAGTTAGGCGGTGCAATGGATAGAGCCCCAGCCCTGAAATCAGGAGGACTTGAGTTTAAATCTGGTCTCAGACACTTAACACTTCCTGGCTGTGTGACCCTGGGCAAGTCACTTAATCCTAATTACTTCAGGGGAAAAAAAAGTTATTATGGTGACAAGATCAAAACACATACTCAGAAGATGATAAGAAATCCAAAGTTTCTACATCCAAAGCTTCCAAGAAAAATAAGAGTTGAGCTCAGGTCTTGAAAAAGCAAGTAAGAGAAATAGAAGAAAAGTTAGGGAAAGAATTGAGAATTGTGCAAAAGGAAATACAAAAAGCTAATGAGTAGAATGTCTTTTTTTTGTTTGTTTTTTGCTTTTTTCTGAGGCAATTGAGGTTAAGTGACTTGCCCAGGGTCATACATTTAGGGAATGTTAAATGCCTGAGGCCAGATTTGAACTCAGGTCCTCCTGACTTCAGGGCTGGTGCTCTATCCACTGCACCACCCAGCTGCCCCAAGTAGAATATCTTAAAATGCAAAATTGTTCACTTGGGAAAGGAGGTACAAAAGCTCACTGAGGAAAATCATTCTTTAAAAATTACAATTTAGCAAATAAAAGCTAATGACTTTATGAGAAATCAAGATACAAAAAAAGCAAAATCAAAAAAAAATTAAATAGAAAAAAAATGTGAACTATATCTTTGGAAAAATAACTGACCTAAAAAATAGATTCAGGTGAGATAATTTAAAAATTATTCATCTACTTGAAAGCCATATAAAAAAAATGGGCTTAGGCATCATCTTTCAAGAAATTATCAAGGAAAACTGTCCTAATAGTTGAGTATCAGGAGGAAGAGAGAAATTGAAAGAATCCATGGATCACCTCCTGAAAGAGATCCCAAAATGAAAAATACCAGGAATATTATAGTCAAATTCTGGAACTTCCAGGTCAAGGATAAAATATTGCAAGCATCCAGAAAGAAATAATTCAAGTAGAATGGACCCATAGACAGGATAATGCAAGATATAGCAGCTTTTACATTAAAGTACCTGAAGAGCTTGGAAAATGATATTCTGAAGAGAAAAACTGAGTATAATTCTTCAGAATTATTCAATATCAATGAAATAGAAAATTTTTGAGCATTAGTTATACAAAGACCAGAGCTGAATGGAAAATTTAATTTTCAAAGACAGGTCTCTGGCAAAGCATAAGGAGGTAATCAGGAAAGTGATATCATAAGGGACTTAATAAGGTTTATCTGTTTACATTCCTTTATGGCAGGATGATACCTGTAACTCATTAGAACTTTCTCATTATTATGACAGTTAGAAGAAATATATATAGACAGAGGGCACAGATGTGAGTTGAATATAAAGGGATATCTTTTTGAAAATGAGGAAATTAAGGTATGAGAGAAGAATGTACTGGGAGAAAGGGAAAGGGAGAAGTGGAATAGTGCAAATTATCTGCCATAAAAAAGAGGCAAGGAAAAACTTCTACAGTGGAGAGGAAGAAGGGGAGGAGAGGGAAAGTGAGTGAATTTTATTCTCATCAGAATTGTCTCAAAATTGGAAATGATAGAAATTTATACTACCCTGCAGAAAATAGAAGAGGGATGGGATATAGGAAGGGGAGGGAAGGTGGGTGATAAAAGAGAGGGTATATTGGGGGAGGAAACAAAGTTCCAAAACACTTTTGAGGAGGGACAGGGTCAAAGGAGAGAATAAATGGCAGGGGGGAGGGGGAAGAGAGGGAGAATAAAGTTAGTAAACATAATTGTAAAAAAGAATTTAGAAGCAAGTGTCTCTGATAAGGTCTCATTTCTTAAACATAGAGGAAACAATGAAATTTATAAAAAAATAAGCCATGTCCCAATTGATAAATGATCAAAACATATTATCTGTGCCTAAAAGTCTATAAATTTATGCATATCCTTTCACCTAACAACACCACTACTAGGCATGAATACCAAAAGAGATTTTACCAAGAAAGGAAAATAACCTATATATACAAAAAAACAAAAAACAAAAAACAAAGCAATTTTCTTCTCAGGACAAAAAAAAAAAATGGAAATTGAGGTGATGCTCATCAATTGGGGAATAGCTTGGTAAACTGTGGTATGTGTTTGTGATGGAATGTTATTGTTCTATGAGAAATGATGACCAGGATGCTCTGAGAAAAAACAAAACAAAACAAACAAACAACAACAACAGCAAAACCCTGGAAAGTCCTCCATGAACTCAAGCAAAGTAAAATGTACTGTATTACAAAGTAATAGCTGGGGATAACTTTGCTGTAAATTACTTTGCTATTCTCAGTAGTACAATCACCTATCACTACTCTTAAGGACTTATGATGAAAAATCTTACTCATGGTCAGAGAAGGAACTGATTGTGTCTGAAGCAGAAATCCTTATAAAGTCTCCATGGTTCAAGATCCAAGCACTGTGAAGTATACACATGAAAAAGTAAATAATTCCAAGTTCATTTTTCAGGGCCACAGGGGCCTATAGAAGGGAAGGCAGATAGTCCTTCCTCTCCCCATAGCTCAGTACATGGTACTCATACTACCAGTAAACTGATCTTTTCCCCTCTGAACAATCCTAATAATCTATTGGCTAGGTGGCAAATAGAGAGAAGTTAATCCCAACCATGTGGTAAAGGAGCTGATATTGTCTCTTAGAAACTCATGGCTCCCTCCATCTTAGGTGATTTGGATATCCAATGATCCCTGACAGGTGAGTGGAGAACACCTCTCTTTTACATGACAAACTGCAGCAGTAGATGCCCCACAAACTCCAAGTGCTCTGAAATTATCTTATTGCCCTAAACAATGGCTGTAGCTCTGGGGCCTGGAAAGCTCAATGAGAGCTGATGTCTGATAAGAGTAATTCTGGAAAGAATTATTGGATCGGGAGAACAGGAGGATGACTGGTAAAAGATGAAATAATTACAGTGCAAAAAGCTTAAAAAGACTGTCTTTCAGTGATGATCAGTAATGGCAAGTGATAATACGGGGAGGGGGAAGATTCTAGATAGGAACTGAGGGAAATTGAAAAGAAGGCATGCTGTGTGAAGATAATGACTAGGGTGGCTGGCACAGTTTATATTGGGAAGAAGTAATTGTAAAGGATAAGGAGCAATAATTTTGTTCACATGAAACAACTAGGTATTGCTATAGTAGGCAAAATTATCAACGTTTGGAAGACTGGGATTAGGGAAAAAAGACTGAAATCACAAATAAAAAAGAAACCCATTCTTAATCATTCCTTACTGCTTCCTCTTAGCTGGTAAGTGGGAGTGGCTACTCTCCAAATCATGGATACTTCCTTCTAGAGGATGACCTCAGGAACTGACATACCCCCATGAAGATATAAGCTATAGGATATTTTATTTATACATCAATAAATATGAAAGCCCTAAAACTCAATTTTAGATGGTCTGCCCATTATAAGATTTATCATATGTTTGGCAAAATTAGGTCTTTATCAGTTAATTTTCTTTGCTAAGGGATTGAGAAATTCCAACTATTTATATCCTTTGAAGTTAGACATGCTTGCTACCTCCTGAACAAAATGTATTTTTCTAAGATCAAACACATTGGAGCTGATGAAAAAGAGCTGATCATTAAATATTTAGTACGAACAAATTAATACCCTTCAGAAATAGGCTTATTAGGGTGATTTATTGTTCTAAACAAAAAAATGATGGAGAAAAGATTAGTAAAAGAGAGTAAGTTTAAAAAAGGGGCATGTATGTCTGTATATTTCCAGAGAGCTAGCTGATAAAAAATTTATCAGAATACCCCTAGTTTTTACATGGAGATGCTGAAAATCAAAGAGCAAATGAAACATAACAAAGAGATCTTAAAGGTTTGCTTGATATAGCAAAAGGGAAAGTGCAATAGGAACCTTTTAATCTGTGCAAGGTTTCCTCATAGTTCCATCAAAGTCCTTCAGCAGGAGATCAAAGTCTCTACCCACTGATTTCTCAAAAAAACACCTAGTCCCTGTATCAATCTTTTCCTTCAAACTCCACAAACTCACAGATTTCAATTAAGTCTGAGTTGTAGTCATGCAGTCCAATTCCCAATTGGCTTCTTTAGCTACGAAGTTGAAGAAAACAAAAACTCAAATCCTAGAGTAACACTTAGCTCATGTGGTTTGCAGAGGAAAACTACAACACAGAAGGCCTTTAATACAAGTAGTAAATTTGAAGCTGGCCAAGTCATATAACCTCCAGGAGCATCAGTTTCTTTATCAGTAGAATGAAAGGTTTGGGCAAAATGTCTGCTGAGGTTCTTTCGGGGCTAATTCTATCATCCTATAATCCTATGATTCTTGCCACAAGATGAAAAGAACTTAATTACTTTGGAGGACTGTACAAGGACCAAAGGGACCTTATAGCAGAAATGCTGGAATTACCTTGCTCCTTGAGAATTAGAGATGGAAATTCCAGCTGTCAGAAAAAAGATAGAACACTATAGTGGCAACGGATTCATATAGCTTTGTCTCCTCATCCTCCTCACTAATTTTTAATGCCAATCTTGTTGCCAGTTGGTGATTTCTGTGTTAAGATAAAGACTGGTGGTAGTGAATGGAGACCAGGGCTGTATGTGGCTTGTTAAATTATTTGGGAGAAAAGTTTTAAGTGGAAAGGACAAATTCCAGTATCAGGAAAGAAATGGAGAATTCTTATGGTCAGACCTTCCTGACTAATCGTTGTTTTATTTAAAGGATATTTTAGAGACACTCAAATATTCATACATATATATACATATGCATGTGTATATATGTATATATATTCAAGTATATGTATATACACATACATATATGATTTTATATACATGCATAAATCATGAAGTAGTTTGTAGATGCCTGAACATTCTGCCAATTAAAAATTCTTTTTTAAAGCCAATAATGGTATTTCAAATAAAAAGGACAGTGGTAAATTACTACATTGTAATCAAACTAGCTTAACTATTACTCACTGCTTATATTCTACAATTTGAAATAATATTGTCTCCAATAAAAATATTATTAAACCTTCAAAAATTTAATTGTCAAAAATCTAATAAAATGATACTATTTCATGGATTAAAATTAATATTATAGTATTGTATTATGGCCTACCTTTTCAAATACAAATAAGTAAAGTTTTCAAATCTGCTAATACACTCTCTATATGAATATTCACCTAGAATATGTATCTGCATTTCAGATACATATATAAAATGAAACCTCTGATGTTTTCTAAAATTCTAAAAAAATAATTCACTAATTCAATAAAACATTTTATATTTATTCCTGTACTCTTATGATATTAGCAATTTTTGTTGTGATTCTATAATTTAAGAAGTTGATTCCTTTGATAACTTTGATTATTCTGATTACATTTTGAAGCTTTATATAATACTATTATTATTTATTAACTCTACTATACTTAAAAGGTAATTTAAAGATTATGGGCTTTTATTTTATGTAAAATGTTATTCCTGCTTACATAAATCTGAGCCAGGGGTCATCCCAGAATATGTATGCATTTATTACTGCCCATTATGTTAAGGCTATATTTAGTCTTAGAAGCATTTGACCCAGTGATTCTAAACTGAGTAAAATGTGTTTCATAAAATATATTCAAATGATATACATTTCCCATACTGTAACAGTGAAAACATTGAAACTATGTTGAGAGTATCTATGTAGTTTTTTTTTTAAATTAAAATCCCTTCAAATAAAGCATTTCCAGCAAAACACTATTTTTGATCAAGAACTCTTCTTTATCCCCATAATTTGGATTCTATGCTGAATTCAGATGGTTTTAATTACTGCATTTTGTTTTTGTTCATCACATCAGTGACTGGTCATGATATGCCAATGACATAAACGTGTACCTTGGAACCTAAGGCATTAATTAAAATCATTTCACTGTCAGAGTCATAATGCTATGATCATTAATTTTATATATCACCCAAAATGAAGAAAAATGAATTTCATGTTGGAGGTAACTGACGCTGGTATACTTAAAAAAATATTAAACAGGTTGTTTTCCTGGATTTCAATTTTCAGACAGAAAGATTTTCCAGTATTTAGTTTCAAAAACCCTGACTAAAATTATATAATAAATCCTCTAGCTGTTCAGTCTACCCTAAGACACATAAGAAAACACATTAAGTTAAAATAAAGTATATAACATATTGCACAGAATAGCCTATCAAGTATAATGCAATGTGGTTCTCTAGCACATCTACCTTGCAATTGCAGTTGACCAATCTAGTAAGGGATTTATGATATCTTTGTTTCTAATAGGTTCCAATTTTCTAGTTTAAAGGTTAGAGGATGAAGGGATTTTAGGAATTTATGAGTTTGCCTTCTGTGCTTTAAGATGGCAACCCTGCAGCTCTGAGAGTTCCTTAGAGGAAGAGAACTTTTCTCCCATACCAGACTTTTCAGATTTTTGCTTCATTTTGAGGAAAAAATGGTTGTTCTCGGGTTGAGCAGTGTTCACTAGAGTCAAATAAGACTGCAGAACTTTCTAATCACTCCCTAAAGGTGAATATTAGACTGAGTCTGAATGGCAGTGGTAACAAGACAAAGAACTTCATATTTAAAATTCTATCAGAGAAGTTATTACCCTTGCTTGATTTTATGGAATTTGTCAAAGAGGAATGACTTGAGCTGCTAGAGCAAGCTGACAGAAACTACTGCCAACTTCTATATACAAGCTAGTAGTAACTCTCCTTAGAAGTTTCAACTGGGGCTGAACAGGAAAAACAAAAGGAAAGCTCAATACTCCAAATAACAGCACCACAAATACCATACAGGAGCCATCTATGGCATTAGTCTGCTTATCAGAGTGTCTATTCTCTTGTCAGTTTGTTTCATCTCATAAATCCAATCTGAAAAGACCACAATTGTATGCATCAGTATTTCATGAATTTGTTAGAGACCACAATCTTATATATCCACTCTTCACATGTAGGAAATTAGAATTTGGAGTCTGTAAGTTGCTGGGGGAAAGTGACAGACAGATAGACTGACAGAGACACAGAGAAATAGAGAGAAATACAGAGGAAAAGAGAGGCAGACAGAGACAAAAACAGAGACAAACATACACAGAGAGACACAGAGAGAGAGAGAGACAGAGAGACAGGGATACAGGGAGACAGACAGACAGGCAGAGACAGAGACACACACACATCCTTGCTTTTCTTCCCTTACCCACTTCCACTGCTAGTTAGAAATAAGCTATGCAGCTACTATTTTTGAGCACAATAACATTCAGCCTTCCTCCACTTTAGTGTTTCTATTCCCGACCAAATTCCCCACTAATTAGAATAAAGACATCCTAAGCGCAAAAAAAAAAAAAAAAAAAACCTTTACACAAAAAAGTACCAACTCAGATCTTGTAAAATTCAACAACAAGGCATGGGTAGAATGCCTTTAGCACAAAGACAGAGAGGAGAAACAGGGACTGACCAGGAGGCACAGAAGTAATTTGTCATCTGAAACCTACAGTGTTGAGTAGTTAAAATAGACATGGGCCCAAATTACATTTTGTGAGATATGCCTCTTCCAGCAATTTCTAGCCTATGTAGCCAAGGCAGTTTGAATTTTGTTAAGATTATCAGTGAACGTGTGACTATATATCTCTTTGAATTGGGATAGTTTCTCTGGAATTTAATAAGTTTGTCCTTGATTTTATCTGAAGCTACACTGAGAGCTTTTCAAAGTGAATACTGTCAGGTCTGCTGCTGAATCCAAAGCAAAGTACTGAAGATACATTTGAATTAACCAAAGTAAGGCCCAAATGACTTTTTTTTTTAAACCTAGTATGCTAACCAAAAAGTTAGTTTCCTTTTCATGAAAAGGGAAAACAACGGACCCTTTTAGAAAGTTATAATAGTTGTATTTTTCTCCCTGACATTCCAAATATCTCCTTAGCCATCTAGCTCAAAACTACTTTCTTCATTAATCCCGGGAGCCTCCATGCTCCACACTCTCATTGTTTCCAGTAACAAGAAGCTATTTGATGGCTAAATATGCTTTGGAATATACAATATTTGTCTAGTAGAATTTATATTGAGAAACAGATTGAAATTAGCATACCTAGATTCAATTAACCATCTAGGAGTTCCAATATTCCTCTTAGAAATTATGATTATTGAAGCTAAAATTTTTTACTAATCATGAGATGAAAGATTTATTCATCTTGAATAGATTTTTCAATGGTCAGTCACTGATTTAGATTCCTGTTTCATTTGATATTTCCCTAACAAAATGCAAAAAAACACAACAAAAATTTTCTCGCTTGTGTTTTATTTGAAGTCTAGGATCCTTTGGAGTTATATTTAGACATAACTTTGTATGCAGCTGTTTTCTCCTATCAAACTGAAATGAACCAGATGCCACAGGGGCCTATGGCAAACTCAAAGGAGTGTTCTGCTTATCAATGAAGGTGAGAGGTTTGGTACACCTGTAATGAATACTGCAGGGGATGCAACAGGCATCAAAACTAGAAAAAGAGATAAAACATATCATCAATCTGACCTCAAGTATAATAAAACTTAGTTTGAGTACTTCCAGTATTTATGTGATACACCTGGCTTGCATATGGATAGAATTCAATGGAGAAATATAGTCAATGTACTTGTTTAACATATGATGCCAAAAGTCTAAAATTGTGCCTGGAAGATCTAAGCACTCATTTCATTTGAAACAGGAATGTTTCCCAAAAGTCTATATATGGTTAATGATACAATTTGGCTGAAAGACTTGTACTTTAAAGATGTCTGTCAGTGTAATCATGGAAAGCTGCCTATATGGATTTTTCTTTTTTATTCTCTTTTTCTTTTCTTTTTCCCCCTACCCTCTGCTCTTTATCTTTTCCTTTCTCTTATTACATCTTCACCTTCACCTTTCTCTCATTTTTTCCATGGAGATATGAGATAGATCTTTTTTAATATTAAAAGAATCTAATTTAATATTAATAAAAATAAAATAATATTTAATAATAAACATTAATATTTAATATTAATAAAATTTAATGATAATTAATATTAATATTAATAATTTAATAATAATGGCCTGTTGCAAAGCTTCTTAGAACTAGAGGAAAAATATTTTGTAAATAATGTCTCAAGTGGTTTTAAGAATATCACCAGATTCTAGTGTTCAATAAACCCAAAGACCACAGCTTTTGGGATAAATACTCTCTATTTGGCAAAAACTGCTGGGAAAATTGGAAACTAGTGTGGAAGAAATTAGGGCTTGACCCATACCTAACACCACATACCAAGATAAGATCTAAATGGGTTCATGATCTAGATATAAAGAGGGACTTTGTAAGCAAGTTAGAGGAACGTAATATAGTTTATCTCTCAGACCTGTGGAGGTGGAACAAATTTATGTCCAAAGAAGACTTGGAACTCCTAATTGAACACCAGATGGATAATTTTGACTATATTAAGTTAAAAAGTTTCTGTACAAACAAAACAAATGCAGACAAGATTAGGAGGGAAGCATCTAATTGGGAAATCATCTTTACATTTAATGGTTCTGATAAAGGCCTCATTTCTAAAATATATAGAGAATTGTCTCATATATATAAGAATTCAAGCCACTCTTCAATAGATAAGTGGTCAAGGGATATGAACAGACAATTTTCAGATGATGAAATTAAAACCATCTGTAGTCATATGAAAAGTTGCTCCAAATCACTATTGATCAGAGAAATGCAAATTAAGACAACTCTGAGATACCACTACACACCTGTCAGATTGGCTAAAATGACAGGAAAAGATAACGATGAATGTTGGAGGGGATGTGGGAGGGCTGGGACACTAATACATTGTTGGTGGAACTGTGAACGGATCCAACCATTCTGGAGAGCAATTTGGAGCTATGCTCAAAAAGTTGTCAAACTGTGCATACCCTTTGACCCAGCAGTGTTTCTACTGGGCCTATATCCCAAAGAGATCTTAGAGGAGGGAAAGGGACCCACATGTGCAAGAATGTTTGTGGCAGCCCTTTTTGTAGTGGCTAGAAACTGGAAACTGAAGGGATGCCCAACAATTGGAGAGTGGCTGAATAAATTATGGTATATGAATGTTATGGAATATTATTGTTCTGTAAGAAACGACCAGCAGGACGATTTCAGAGAGGCTTGGAGGGACTTGCATGAACTGGTGCTGAGTGAAATGAGCAGAACCAGGAGATCATCATGCAGAGCAACAACAGTATTACATGATGATCAATTCTGATGGACATGGCTCTCTGCAATAAAAAATTGTCTCAAACCAGTTCCAGTTGTTCACTGAAGAAAACCATATACACCCAGAAAGAGGGACATGAAATATGGGCCACAACGTAACATTTTCATGATCTCTATTGACATTTGCTTGCATTGTGTTGCCTTTCTCTGATTCTCTTTTTTTCTTGTAGATAGGATTTTTCTTGCATAACCTCTCAAGCATTTCAACATTATTAACATGTAGTGGACTTCCTGCCATCTGGGGGAGGGGAGGGGCCTGGGGGTAAAATTTGTATTGGAAAGCTTTGTAAAGATCAAGGTTGGGGAACTACCCATACATATGTTATACAAATAAAAAGCTTAAAATAAAAAATAAAAAAAAAAGAATATCACCAGATTCAATATTAAAAGCATTTCTTTTCAGCATTTAAAATTTAGCAATCATTTAAAATTCTCAGTGTTTGATGGTATAATAGATTTTGTTCTGCTTCATAGAAATGATGCTTTTAATAGTGTCCCAAACTCTCTTTCCCTGAGAACCATGGGTATGTGTATTTCTAATTGTAAACATAATTCAAACTCAAAAAGAAGTTTCTTCATGAGCATCTCTGATTCCTTCTACCTTAACCACCCAGAAAAATAGAAGGAATTTCTCTCTACATTGAAACCTTATCATTATATTCTAGTTCTATTTTTAAAAAAAAGTCATATACTTAGGTTCTTCCAAGAGAAGACATACTTTATTCATTTTAAGCTTACTAACACTTTGGAGTACAAAATATTTTAACAAAGTTTCAATGATTTCAGTATATATGTTAAATATATATATATATATACATACATATATATATATGTAATTTTAAATAAATTCTGCTTAAGTTAACATTATTAAGAAAAAAAAAAGATGCTTTAACTTTAAAATTATGTCTTCTCTAGTTCCAGAGCTCCGAAGTTGGTCAGAACGACTCTGCTTTATCAGTTTTCATGGTACTTCCTATGATAATGTTGATTTAGTCCTGTTAAGTTAGGTGAAATAAGCTGTGGCAATCCTTCTGGTACTGCCATTACAATTTAAAACATTAAAAATGAATAATATGGTAGGATTAGGGGCAATCCTCAAACTACTTGTAGTCTGTGGCATGGATCTGAAAGACTATTTTTTCTCTTTAGGAAACATACCTTTTTAAAATGAAATGAGGGCTTACATCTCAATGACAAAATTTCAGGCTTTTGGTTCTTCATATTGTCTGAGTGGGCAAACTATATTTCTCCACTGAATCTTATCTGTTTTCAGGCCAGCTCTTTCACACAAATACATATTCAGAAGATTCAGGTAGTAATGGCAGACATATAGAAATTGTAATCAGAGTGAAAATAAGTAATGAGTGATGACATTGTATAACAAATCCTTATATATTCTCAGCATTTGCCAAATCAATGTTAGTGAAGTTCAGATCTAAGATGTCTTTCCTGATTCTTTTTCTCATTGCCCAATTAGTGTGTGAAGATTGGAGGCTGAGAAGATTAGAAAGCAATAATGAAACTCTGTAGTTAATTTATTACCAGTCTCATTTTCTTTCAATTAATCATTTCTATGAAGAAGAAAAAAAACAAACAAAAAACAAAAAACAACTAGGATCTATGAATGAGATTGATTTGTCATGAATGAGAAAGGGATACTTCAGTTCTGTGGCAGAGATTCAGAATATAAATAAAAAGTTGTCTAATTTTGGTAATACTTTTATCATGCTCCAGGTATTTTTTTATTCATCTTTAAAAATCTGTATGTGCTGCCTATAATCCTGAAAGAACAAATACAATTTAAGAAGAGGAAGTTTACTGGTACATAGCTCAAACACCCAAAGATGAATAGTGGGAAATAGCACAGTCTTTGGGAAATCCTATACATAAGCACTAACTACCCTCCTTTGTTGAAATCACTTGATTACTGTCTGGTGGCAGTCAGAATCTGTGATATACTCTCTAGCTGGTAAGCCAGTTAATTAAATAATTGATAGCCAGGTCTCTTTGGATTTCAGAAAACAAAGGAACTAGCTAGGTACAATTTTGACCTATAAGACCTATATATGAAGTATAATATCCAAACTACAAGGATTAGGGGTAGGTTTGGGAATAGAAATAGTAATAGCACTAGCAGTAGCAGCAGCAGCAGTATATTTATTGTGT
>JAJPUD010002389.1:123728-154874 GCA_023553655.1 Myrmecobius fasciatus | reverse complement strand
TAGCACTAGCAGTAGCAGCAGCAGCAGTATATTTATTGTGTGTGTATATATATATATATATATATATATATATATGTACACATAAAAGGAAATAAAAGATTTATACAGATATGTATATATTTATTTCCTTTTATTAATCTTTATTTTTTGGAACTCATTGCCATTTCTCCTATAATTCAGTGAGCTGAAAACTTGTCTTCTCTTAAGATTAAAATCACCTGGCCAAACTCTGACTCATTGAATAATAACATTAAGGGAGGATTGCTTGACATTTGTCAGATAGGAGTCAAAGGGAACCCAACCTTCCTAAAGTGACATATTATTTGAAGAAGAATTTCATCAAGGATGATTCACATATCATAATAAAAGAGATCTCTTTTTTGTGTAAAGTGAAAAATTAGTAGATATAATAAAGGATTGGTGTTGAACACAAAAGTAGGACTTCTGGGCATAGGAAAAAAAGATTTTAAGCATTATTTTATGCAATTCTAAGGACCTCACCAATGTGAAAATTGTATTTTTATTATCCTTCGACCATCTCCCACCTGATCTCAAACATTTACCATTAGGGACTTTAGTGAGTTATGCAGAGGTTTGTCTTTTCTAGGACATCACTGTTAAATTTCACTTTAATTTACAAGATTTGAGATATATATTTTGTGCATCAATGGATCTCAGGTTGCTTAGTTTTCAAATGACTAATTTAGATTAGTTATATCTCTCACATCTCTTCTATTTTCTAACATATAGTGATTCTACAATTGAAAGTAAACTTCTCATTCTCATTTTTGTTCAACAATTTTAAGGTACTTTAGGATCTCATTTCATACCTTAAATCCTGAGGTAATAAGATACTGGAAAGACACATTTTAACTTGTTAAGGGAAGTATGAAAATTCTTGGGAGGAGAGAAGCTAGCAGGGAATCTTGCTGATTGGAGGAAGAATATGGTTGAAGTGCTAAAAAATATCAAGAGAATGGAAAATTTTGGGGTGAAACAAATAACAGAAGGCCCCAAACAGGGAAACCCAGGTGGATAAGGGCCAAGTGTAAGGAAGATAAATTTTTCCTGTTTCCATTTCCTGCATGAAGATGAATGCTACAGAATATCCTATCATTTCTATGAACTTTATAATATCTATTGAATATTTTTCTGGCCCTATTTTTGTTTAAAATAAATATTGTAACCTTAGATTGAAAATTATCAGAGAGTTTTTGTGAAAGGGACCTTAGAAATAGATATTGTCACATAAAATTGGAAGTATCTATAGAAATAAATAAGAGGAGTTTTCTGTTCGTGTTCTATAGATATCCAAGTAAAGGCAATAGCTTCTAAAATTGTAATGGGGTTAAAATTCTATGCAGGTTTTCCTTCAGTACAACAAAAAGTCTATAGGCTGAATACTTAAAGACCCACTCCATATGGTACAATGAGCTCCACATAGTTCCACAAATACTGAAACTAACATAATAGGTACTTTCCAGAGAAACATATTATGGATATATATGTCATAATTCACAGTTGGTCTGAAAGAATTCAAGGAGATTCTCTTACAGGCACAAAAGACTTTATTAACATAAAAGTGAAATGGACCAGGCTGAGAGTCTAGCTATTAGTAAAAATTTTTAGAGTTTAAAATTCTGAAATATAGGGCTTTTGTCAGCAAGCTAACAGAAATTTTGGATGAGGAACAGAAGCTTACATGGAGGAGATAAGGCAGAAGCTAGGATCTTTCTTTTAGCAAAGTATGATTAATCAAGTAAGAAAACCGATAAGAAGCCTGGATTGGGCTTTTACATAGACAAATAAGCAGCAATAGATATAAAGGTTTTATTGTTTTGCATTCCTTAGATAGGTATGAAGTTTTGAGGAGACCTTGGGCTCTGACCCATCAGATAGATTGCACTCCATATGTCATAGAATGCTGTAGATTGGTTGTGAAGCTAATTGAAACAGGGCTCAATAAGTCACATAAGACAAATCTGTATCGTAGGATTAATTATAGAAAAGAACGCTTTCTAAGCTATTTTAAATAACAAACAAATAAAAGAATCAAGTACTTTTTCATTGTTTTAACATCACCTATATTTTCTTAATGTATATCTTTACCTTTCTCAACAAATCATCTAAGAAATATTTTTTAAAGGGTATGAGGAGCAATTTAGAATTAAAAAAACTAGTTAATAAACATATTGAAAAAGATTATATATAGTGTTCTACCCATATAAGGTTAAACTGTAACTCTTTAATCCTTTTAATCTAATCCAATAAATACTAATATATATATATGTATATGCACATATATATGTACACACACACACACACATATATATGTGTATATATATATATATACATATATATATAAATTAAGAGATTTCCCCACTAACAAGTAATTTATTAGGGTTGCTACTAATGTTTCCATATTAGTTTAGTGATTAAACAGAAAAGTTATATAATGACAACAGTGCTAGACTTAAATGTTAAATACTTGGTTTTGAATATTGCCTGTGGCAGTCATTCCTTAGAATCTATGTGACTATGGGAAGGTTTATTCATTTGTATTAGTCTAAGTCTGCTGATTTATTAATTGTATGTGTTGCTTTCTAGATTTGAGTTTAGGGGAAATTGTATGGCAGAAAAATTTTATTGCTTTCATCTTTCCATTCTACCCTCTATTTCTCTAATTCCTTTTTCACAAAAAAATAAAATAAAATAAAATAAAATAAAATAAAATAAAAAAATAAAAGTTTGTTGAAACACCACAAATTCATTTTGGGCAGTTTCCCAGTACAGTCTGACTCCCCATACCAAGGCCACCAAAATAATGGAATATGGTTGAGGGAGACGAGGTGAAGTTTTCTCAAAAAGTCTGTGAGATAGAGTAGATCAGACCTTAGGCCTACATCCCATTATCCCTATTCCCAGAAGTCTGCAGGTTACAGGAAGTCATATGATCTCTAGACCTAGAAATCTCTAAAGGTTACACCCTAGTCAGCTTCAGGAAGTGACAGGAAGTGACATGGCCCACAGGAAGTAGACAACATTGGTGACCATTGGTCAATAATAGTTACTTCCCTTTTAGTCCATCCAATGAAAAGACTTGGGTCTTTGCTATTTAACCAGATTTATTACTTCCTACCAAGTCAGGTGCATGGTGGGAGCTGAGATGTATCCTGGATGTACTTGGGTTTATCCCTGCAAGGACTAAATAAATGCTTTTTCTTTGTACTTGAACATGTCTCTGATTAGTTATTTGGGGAAGGGTGTCTAGCACCTGTACCATATTTAAGGTAATATTCCAAAGCATATTGGAATTACTAACCAATGTCTCAAGGTCTCTCAAAATAATTTGTAGACTTAGACCTCCTCCAAATCAAGGGGCAAAGACTATGGGAAGACAAGAGTGAGGCTGGAAGTGTTCTGTATGTCCCTTTTCTCAAATTGTTATACTAGAGAATTCAGGGAGTTTTCCATTGTGTGAGATCCAAGACCCTCTCTCTTGGATGAGCTGAATTAACCTACATCCAGTTTCTTAAATCTATATTGCCTAATATAGATTTTATACATATGTTCTCTGATTTGTTTTGCTGTAATTTGGACAAATAGGTTTCTTTGCTATTTATATGCATTAATTGTAGAATTAGTATTAGGTGGAAAAGAGGTCAACTAGAGCTTGGAGTTCTCTTCTCAAAATGACAAAATTGTCAAAAATTAAATATAACCCAATCATATATCCTAGTTGAATAATATTTAAGAGAGTCCACAGATATATTTCTAGGCCAGAATAGTGACCTGTGATCCAAATTACTGTTTTCTTCTACTAAAAAGTCTCCCTTGGACAAGTATGGGAGAAGCTAAAAATGCCTATTATGCCTCCCTTCAAGCCACAAACAAGGACAGTCCCCCAACATACATGGACCTTCACTACAAACATTGAGCTCACCCCATTCCTTTCATTAAATGTGAAATAACAATGTAAAAATAACAGGCGAAAAATGTTTTCCAGAATTAGAAGGTAAAATCCTGGTTTTGAAATATAACTGACCACAGAAAAAAAATGGTAAAAACTTTTCTATGTCAAGGATATTACCCAGGCCTCAATTAACAAACTAAGAGAATATATTGACTATTCAATCTCTAATAACTAGTGAAGAATGAAGGGAGAAAATGCCTTAGGATTTGCGTTTACAAAAAAAAAAAAAAAAAAAAAAAAATTTCCTGGAAGGAAAGCTACTCCAGATTTTAGTTTACAAATATAAAATGTAAACCAAACTGTGTAGAGAACAATTCTTGTTTACTTTTATCCTAAACCATCTCAATTTAAATAATGAGATTAAGCAGATTAGGGCTAAGAGCTTTTATGGGCTGTAAAGCAAAAGCCTGAGAGTTATTTGAGCTTTAAGAATTAGTCTAGTAGCTCCATTTAAAACATAATAGGTTGTAGCAGAAAAAAATAAAATTGTCTACCTTTCCAAAAGAATAAAAAAACACTTACCTCTACCCCCAAGAAAAATAGTATCTTGAAAAAACAATCAACCCCAAATTATATTCCTATCAAGAGAACCTCCCCTCCCCAGTGGGCAAATGGGCCCCACACATGTTGTGAAGCTCTACAAGTGGCTGGGCCTATTCTTTTGTGTATCTTGAAAAGAAACAGTAATAATCTCTATCTAGTCTTTTCTACCCCAGTGCTTCCTCAAGGGACTTTCATTCCTACCACGTGGGTAGATGTTTGCTATCAGAAGTCATAACTCTAAGGTAGAAGTAAATATTGTTTTTCAAAGAGTTATGTTATGAATTTTCAGAGAATGAAATTAAAACTATTTATAGTCATATGAAAAGGTGCTCCAAATCACTATTGATCAGAGAAATGCAAATCAAGACAACCCTGAGGTACCACTTCACACCTGTCAGATTGGCTAAAATGACAGGAAAAGTTAATGATTTATGTTGGAGGGGATGTGGGAAGGCTGGGACACTGATGCATTGTTGGTGGAGCTGTGAACAGATACAGCCATTCTGGAGAACAATTTGGAGCTATGCTGAAAAAGTTATCAAACTGTGCATACCCTTTGACCCAGCAGTGTTTCTACTGGGCCTATATCCCAAAGAGATCTTAGAGGAGGGAAAGGGACCCACATGTGCAAGAATGTTTGTGGCAGCCCTTTTTGTAGTGGCTAGAAACTGGAAACTGAATAGATGCCCTTCAATTGGAGAATGGCTGAATAAATTATGGTATATGAATGTTACGGAATATTATTGTTCTGTAATCGACCAGCAGGACGATTTCAGAGAGGCCTGGAGAGACTTGCATGAACTGATGCTGAGTGAAATGAGCAGAACCAGGAGATCATTATACACAGCAACAACAATACTATATGAGGATCAGTTCTAATGGACATGGCTCTCTTCAACAAAGAAATGTTTCAAACCACTTCCAATTGTTCACTGAAGAAAGCCATATACACCCAGAGAAAGGGATGTGAAATGTGGACCACAACATAGCATTCTCATGCTCATTGATTGATGTTTGCTTACATTGTGTTTC
Organism: Myrmecobius fasciatus; assembly: GCA_023553655.1. Taxonomy (NCBI): domain Eukaryota; kingdom Metazoa; phylum Chordata; class Mammalia; order Dasyuromorphia; family Myrmecobiidae; genus Myrmecobius; species Myrmecobius fasciatus. Next base: position 149,326 of record JAJPUD010002389.1, on the reverse strand, counting down.
CTTTATCTGATATGTTTTTTGTGTAGATGGGATTTTTCTTGCACAACAATAAGTTTGGAAATGTGTATACACATATTCGATTTGCCAATATTTTATCGTAATTAACATGTAGTGGATATCCTGCCATCTGGGGGAGGGGTGGGGAGTTGGGGGGAAAATTTGTAACAGAAAGCTATGTAAGGGTTATTGTTGAAGAATTACCCACACATATGTTATGCAAATAAAATTTAAAAAAAAGAGTTATGTTATGATCAGGATTCATCTAACTATTGATAATTATGTGATGTTTGTGAAACTGAGACAATAAGTGATTTTTACTAATCAACTTAGCTTGCTCAATCTCCCCTACTTTGCAGAAGAGGCCAGAATGATTTGAGAATTAGAAGTAGGAGGCATAAACTTTTCATTCCTTAAACTGAGCACATTAGAAATTTCTCACAGTATTTGCATGCTGAACATGGAACTTCCCCTTCTATGACACAGAACCAATTCAGACTGGACCAAGCAAAATATACCTTCTGAAAAAAAAAAGTCTAGTCAAGATATAACCTGATAAGACCACTTAGCAGGTACCCCTACCCCTGACCTGTGCTTTTTGTCTGGATAACTTGACAATACCACAATGCAATTGAGGGGAATTCAAGTCAGCTTGTTCTCTCCCTAAGGCCAAAATTCCTTAATTCACACTGAGACCATCTCTTAATTCCTCTCTGATTTTAATACATCAACCATCTCCCCACCTCCTCTTGTATTTCTTCAAATATCGTTTTTCTCCCCAATTGTTTCCTGGATTCTGTCACCTTATTCTGTCTTTAAAAATAATCTCTTCCCAAAGTGTCAGAAAACAATTACAACTCCCACCTGGTGATATGTGTCTTTATAAAGCCTGATGCCTGTACACATCCCAAACTCAGTTCTGTTACTATGCATACATGTATACATGTCTATCTTCTTAGGAGGAATAAACCCAGGGATACAACCTAAAGGAATAAACCCTCAAATACAACCGAATTTTATCTTTCTTAGACCACACTCTGGAAAAATTTTTACATGTACAAGCAAAAAAAAATTACTTAAATGCTAATTAAGAAGTGGTGGAAATGATCATCCAAGACAATCAAATACCTGCAGCTTTTTAGCTATAGCTCACCTTGCTATTGCAAAATTTCAAGTCACAATTAGGGCATAGTTCAAAGCCACATTTCCATGAGAGGTCTTCACTCAGTTTATCCCATATAGTTTCATTCATGGTTTCCCAGAATCTTCTCCTTGAGCAATCTGAAGTGAGACTGGCCCCTCTTCTATCTTGAAATTGGAAACAGACCCTCACTTAGGAGAATCCACTTGCACTGGGGAAACTAGATGAGAATTGAAATTCTTACTTCTGTGCCTAGGTTTTTATATTAAGCAGTTTTCTTCATCTCTGGCAATAAGGAAAAAATCTCATTCAATGGGCTTTGGAATAAGAGTTATACAAGTAAGGTGTTATATGAAAATTAATACATAAATAAGTAAATATGAAACAAATATTAAGAAAAATAATACAAAAAGGCACACTTCCATAAAAAAAGAACTATAATATATTCCATGAAATTTATTCAAGGATAAACAGTCTTAGATTGTACATTTTATAGATTTTTTAAATCTTTTATCCTCAGCAGTACCTAACATTTTTTTGCAAAGTAGGAAGGCATATACAAGCCAAGTTATTCACATTCATGGTTAAACATGAGAGAATCATTATTTTCCCATTTTATTTCAGCACCACAGTATTAGTGATTGCCCTGAAATCATAAATAACAGTAATTACCCTAAAGTTATTCTCAAGAATTGTTAAAAGGAGCCTTTTGTCAACTGTGATCAGGTCAGTTTCCCAGACTGTTTGCATTGAATATGAAGCTGGAGTCAACTGTTATTTCATCCATCCTCTCTCAAACCTTTGAGACAAACTTGATGGGAACTTAGTTTGTCTAGAATGTCTTTAAGACAAGTCTTAACATCTCAATATAAATACTTGTCACTTCCTAGATTCTGCTTTTATTTCTCCCTCTTCCCTCAAAGGTACCAAATTCCTTCCTGGTTCCTTCCCACATTCCCTAGATCCTACCCCTCCACTCCTTTGTGTCCCCTGAGCTATAAAAGGTTGCGCCCTCAAAAGAAAATTGTTCAAATAACCTATGATTCTGTCTTGCTTATTTCTGTCTGGTTTGAGCCTATGTGCTATTCATGTAATAAAATAGCAAACCTGTGTTACCTGTGATAACTGTCTGACTTGATTTCTTCAGGTTCATTGAGCAATTAAGTTCTCCCAAAACTGTTTCATATTACCATTTCTGGTATCTTTATTACCACTTTGATGATGATGAGAATGATACTAATGGAATTTACAGAGGACTTCGTAGTTTGCAAAGCACTACACATATGTTATCTCAGTTTATCCTTACAACAAGTCTAAGACAGAATTTCTATATTTATCCCCATTTTACAAATGAGGAAACTAAGGCAGATGGAGGTTAAGTGGCTTGCTCATGATCATAGAGTTAGTAAGGAAGACTGAATTTAAATTTAGGTTTCTACTGGAAATTGAAAGGATGCCTATCAATTGGAGAATGGCTGAATAAATTATGGTATATGAATGTTATGGAATATTATTGTTCTGTAAGAAACGACCAACAGGAGGATTTCAGAGAGGCCTGGAGAGACTTGCATGAACTGATGCTGAGTGAAATCAGCAGAACCAGGAGAACATTATACACAGCAACAACAAGACTATACGATGATCAATTTTGATGGACATGGTTCTCCTTAACAATGACGTGATTCAAACCAGTTGTTCTGTGATGAAGATAGTCATATACATCCAGAGAAAGGCCTGTGGGAACTGAGTGTGAACCACAACACAGCATTTTAAAGCTTTCTGTGTATATTTCCATGCATTTTGTTTTTCTTCTTAGGTTGTCTTTTCTTCTTCTCTTTCTAGATCTGATGTTTCTTGTGCAGTAAGATAACTGTATAGATATGTATACATGTATTGTATTTGTCATATAATTTATCCTATTTAGCATGTATTAGATTACCTGTCATCTAGGGGTGGGGGTGGGGGGGAAGGAGGGGAAAAGCTTGGGAAAAAAAGTTTTTGCAAAGGTCAATGTAGAAAAATCACTCATATGTTTTGTAAATAAAAAGCTTTATTAAAAAAATAAATAAATAAATTTAGGTTTCTATGACTTCAGGTCCACTCTCTCTTTTTTTTTTTTTTTAATTTTTGCTGAGGCAATTAGAGTTAAGTGACATGCCCAGGGTCACACAGCTAGGGAATGTTAAGTTCAGGTCCACTCTTAATTCACAGTACTAACTAGCCTTTAATGTTTTTAAAGTTAGTTCTGGACCTGTACTTGAAGATAATTATTTTTTCTTTTTTCTGATTTTATCTTCAGCATATTTTTCCTTTTTGTGAAAAAAAAAAGAAAAGTTTACTCTTAGCATTTCACTTGGAATTACCAGAAGTTTTCAGAACACAATTATTTGATGAAAGGTATTTTTCTTTCCTTAAGTTTAATATTATCTTCTTGAACTTTAATGAAATAGAGTGAAGTTTTAAGTACATGTTTAAGTAGATATATTTGTCTAAGCATTATAACATTTCAGAATAAAGCTATTAGAAGGAATCCTCTGATGAATATGAATTTAAAGTTACTAGTTTTAAAATCTTAGCTTATAAGCAAATAGAACAACTTTCTTGGGTAGGAAGGACAGCAATGAAAAGAGATAGTTATTAAAAAGTAAAACAAAATCTCTCTCTTCATTTATATACATATTTATACACATGTATACATGTGTGTATGCATGTATGCATATGTGTATCTCTATACACACACATACCTATCTATCTGAAATATATTTATCTTAATATGGGAATTAGGTTTATACATCTGTTTGAAAGTGGAAACAACAATGACTTCACCTTTCTTTTTATTCTGGCCTATGATGTTCTTGCTCTCTCTTATATGTATCCTCTTCAAATGACTGAAACAAGCCGTTAGAGCTGGGCAGAAATAATCTACTCAGGTTGCCATTGGAAAGTAAGAGAAATTCCAATATTTTAACAGTATAAGGGAGAGCAATCAAGCACATCAGCTAGAAAACACTCCTCCATGTGAGAAAATCAGGCAGTTCAAAATGTGTTTTATTAGATTGTTATGCTAGGGTAGTGAAACCAAAGATCACATTCAGATGCACTAATCTGTTCCTTACCTTTGCAAAGATGATCTGCATACTAATAATAAAACAAAACAAAACATAGACTTCAACTTGTGAATCAAATAGAATGCTTGAAAGAAATATTATCACATCTTTAAAATTGTTTAATCAATATATTTAATTTGAGTAATGAGACAATTGAAATAACTGGCAATCAAATTTTTTTCCTTTTTTTTTAAATTAAAGCTTTTTATATACAAAACATATGCATGGGTAAATTTTTCAACATTGATCTTGAAAAACCTTGTTTGAAATTTTCCCCTTCTTCCCCACATCCCTTCTTCTAGATGGCAGGTAATCCAATACATGTTAAATATGTTAAAACATATGTTAAATCCAATATATGTAAACATTTATACAGTTATTTTGTTGCTTAAGAAAAATAAGATCAAGAAGGAAAAAAAAACTGAGAAAGAAAACAAAAATCAAGCAAACAATAACAAAAATAATGAAAATGCTATGTTGTAGCCCATACTCAGTTCCCACAGTCCTCTCTCTGGTTGTAGATGGCTCTCTTCATCACAAAATTATGGGAAATAATCTCAATCATCTCAATGTTGGGAAAAGCCATGTCCATCAGAAGTGATCATTGTATAATCTTCTTGTTGCCGTGTATAATGATCTCCTGGTTCTGCTCATTTCACTTAGCATCAGTTCATGTAAGTCTCCCCAGGCCTCTCTAAAATCATCCTGCTGATTTTTCTTATAGAATAATAATATACCATGTTAATTATATACCATAATTTATTCAGTCATTCTCCAACTAATGAGCATCCACACAATTTCCAGTTTCTTGGCACTACTAAAAGGGTTGCCACAAACATTTTTTCACATATGGGTGGTCCCTTTGTCTTCTTTAAGAGCTCTTTAGAATATAAACCCAGTAGACACACTGCTAGGTCAAAGGGTATGCACAGTTTGATAACTTTTTAAGCACAGTTCCAAATTGCTCTCCAGAATGGCTGGATCATTTCACAATTCCAGCAACAATGTATTAGTGTCCTAGTTTTCCCACATCCCCTCCAACATTCGTCATTATCTGTTCCTTTCATTTTAGACAATCTGAGTATCTCAGTGGCTGTCTTAATTTGCATTTCTCTGATCAATAGTGATTTAGAGCATCTTTTGATATGGCTAGAAATGGTTTGAATTTCTTCATCTGTAAACTGTCTGTTTGTATCCTTTGACCATTTGACAATTGGAGACTGGCTTGAATTCTTATAAATTTGAGTCAGTTCTCTATATATTTTAGAAATGAAGCCTTTGAAAGCTCCCTTGAGTGTCAAGATATTTTCTCAATTTATTACTTCCTTTTTAGTCTTGTTTGCATTAGTTTTGTTGGTAGAAAAACTTTTCAACTTCATATACTCAAAATTATGTATTTGGTGTTTAATAATGAGTTCCACTTCTTCTTTGGTCGCAAATTCCTTCCTCCTCCACAGATCTGAGAGGTAAACTATCCTCTGTCGTAATTTGCTCATGTTATCACCTTCATGGCATTTTTTTTCATTAATTCTCTTGAAATTCTTGATTTTTTGTTCTTCCAGATGAACTTTGCTATTATTTTTCCTAGGTCGGTAAAATAATTTATTGGGAGTTTGATTGGTATAGCACTTAAATATGTACATAATTTAGACAGTATTGCCATTTTTATTATATTTGCTATACCTACCCATGAGCACTTGATATTTTTCCAATTGTTTCAATCTGACTTTATTTGTGTAGAAAGTGTTTTATAGTTGTGTTCATATAGTTCTTGACTTTCCGTTGGCAGGTAGATTCCCAAATATTTTATATTACCCACATTTATTTTAAGTTCTCAATTTCTCTTTGTATTTCTTGCTGCTGGACTTTGTTGGTAACATATAAAAATGCTGAAGATTTCTGTGGATTTATTTTATATCCTGCACCTTTACTAAAGTTATGGTTTGTTTTTAGTAGTTTTTTAATTGATCCTCTAGGGTTCTCTAAGTATACCATCATATCATCTGGAAAGAATGATAATTTGATCTCCTCATTACCCACTCTAAATCCTTTAATTTCTTTTTCTTCTCTTATTGCCAAAGCTAATATTTTTAATACAATATTGAATAGCAATGATAATTGTGGATCATGTTGTTTCACCCCTGATCTTATTGGGAATGGATTAGTTTGTCCCCATTATATATGATGGTTGCTGATGGTTTTAAATAGATACTACTGATCATTATATGGAAATGTCCATTTTTTTCTTATACTCTTTAGTGTTTTTTTTTTTTAATAGGAATGCATGTTGGATTTTATCAAATACTATTTCTGTATCTATTGAGATAATCATATGATTTTTGTTAGTTTGTTTATTGATATAGTCAATTATGGGAATAGTTTTCCTATTATTGAACCAGCCCTGCATTCTTGGTATAATCCTATTTGGTCATAGTATATCCTGGGTATGATTTTTCTGTAATCTCTTTGCTAATATTTTATTTAAAATTTTTGCATCAATATGCAGTAGAAAAATTGATCTTTAATTTTCTTTCTCTGTATTCACCCTACCTAGTTTAGCTATCAGCACCACATCTGTGTCATTAAAAAAAAATGGTAGGAGTCCTTCTTTCCCTATATTTTCAAATAATTTATATAGTATTGGAATTAATGGTTTTTTGAATGTTTGGTAGAATGCACATTAAACCCATCTGATCCTGGAAATTTTTTCTTAGGGAGTTCATTAATAGCTTGTTCTATTTCTTTTTCTAAAATGGGACTATTTAAATAATTTATTTCCTCTTCTGTTAACCTGGGTATTATATCTTTTTGTAGATATTCCTCCATTTCATTTAGATTATCAAATTTATTGACATATAGTTGGGCAAAACAACTACTTATTGCTCTAATTGCCTCTTCACTGGTAGAAAGTTCTTCGTTATTATTTTTGAGATTAACAATTTGATTTTCTTCTTTCCTTTTTCTAATCAAATTAATTATCGGTTTATCTATTTTGTTGATTTTTTCATGAAACCAACTCAGTTTTATTTATTAATTCAATAATTTTCTTCCTTTCATCTTATTAATCTCCCCTTTTATTTTCAAATTTTCAAATTTGGTATTTAATTGAGGATTTTTAATTTGTTCTTTTTCTAGCTTTTTAGTTGGAAGCCCAATCCATCAATCTTCTCTTTCTCTATTTCATGCAAATAAGTATGTAGATATATAAAATTTCCCCTAATAATACTTTTGGCTGTATTCCATAAATTTTGATATATTGTCTCATTATTGTCATTCTCCTGTATGAAATTATTGAATGTGTCTATGATTTGCTATTTCACTCATTCTTTAGGATTACATTATTTATTTTCCAATTAACTTTGGGTCTATTTTCCCATGGCTTTTTATTATATGTGATTTTTATTGCACCATCTGAAAAAACACATTTACTATTTCTGCCTTTCTGCATTTGATTTTGAATTTTTATGTCACAATACATGCTCATTTTTTTATAGGTTCCATGAACTCCTGAGAAAAAAGTATACTCATTTCTGTCTCCATTCAATTTTCTTCCAAGATCTATCATACTAAAGTTCTGTTTACCTTCTTAATGTCTTTCTTATTTATTTAGCAGTTCAATTTGTCTGGCTCTGAGAGAGCAAGGTTGCGATCTCCCACTAGTATAGTTTTACTGTCTATTTCTTCTTGTAGTTCTTTTAACATCTCTTCTAGGAATCTGAATACTATACCTCTTGGTGCACATATGTTTATTATTCATATTGCTTTATTATATATGGTACCCTTTAACAAGATATAGTTTCCTTCCTTGTTATCTCTTTTATTAGATATATTTTTGCTTTTGCTTGATCTGAGATCAGGATTACTACCCCTGGTTTTTTTTGTTTTTTTACTTCACCTGAAGCATAATAAATTCTGCTCCAGTGTTTTACCTTTACTCTGTATGTATCACTCTGCTTTAAATGTGTCTTGTGAACAACATATTGTGGGATTCTGGCTTTTAATCCCTGTCTGCTATCCACTTCCATTTTATGGGAGAGTTCATCTCATTCACATTCACAGTTAAAATAATTAATTCAGGATTATCTGTGATTTTATTTACCCCAAATTATGCTTTTCTTTTTCCTTTCCTTTTTCCCTCCTCCCTAGTATTTTGTTTCTGACCACCAGCTACCTCTTAAAGCCCTCCCCTTTTAGAACTCCTCACTCATTCTTATACCTTTCCCCTACTACTTCTGTTTTCCCTTCTATCAGCCTCCCCTTTCCTTTTCTTTTTCCTCTCCCACTTTCTTATAAGATGAGTCAAGTTTCTCTGTGAAACCAAATTTGTCTGATATGATCTCTTTGAGCCAAGTCTGATGAGAGTACAATTCACACAATGTTCACCTTCCTCCCTTCTTTCCCTCAATTATAATAGGCCATCTTTGCTTCTTCATGAAATGTAAGTTCCTTCATTTTCCCTCTATTGCTACTTTTTTTCATATTATCATAATAAAATGAAATTATGCCTGTACTCTTTAAGTATACTTATAACAAAAATATATTTCTCAAGAGTTCTTTCCTTTTTACCTTTTTATGCTTCTTTTGAGTTCTGAATTTGAAGATCATTTTTTTTTTGTTCAGCTCAAGTCTTTTCATCAGAAATAGATGAAATTTACCTGTATCACTGAACATCCATCTTAGTTTATTCTTGGTCATAATCCAAGTTGCTTTGCCTTTCTGAATATCTGATTCCAGGCCTTTTGATCCTCTAAGGTGGAAGCTCCAAGGCTCTGGATAATCCTGATTGTGGCCCCTCAGTATGAATTTTTTTTCTTTTTGAATATTTTTTTTCCTTAGTACAATAGTCCTGATATTTAGCCATGATATTCCTTGGGGTTTTTCATTTGGGGTCTCTTTCAGGAGGTGATACGTGAATTTTTTCAATGGCTAGTTTGCCTTCTGATTTTAGGACATCAGGGCAGTTTCCTTTTATGATTTCCTGAAGGATAATGTCTAGGTTCTTTTTTTCATCATCATTTTCAGGAAGCCCAATAATCCTTAGATTGTCTCTCCTAGATCTATTTTACAAGCCACTTGTTTTTCCTAGGAGGTATTTCATATTTTCTTCTTTTTTTAAAAAAATTTTCAGTTCTTTTTGACTGATTCTTAAAGTCTTATTGAGTCATTCACATCCATTTGTTAAATTCAAATATTTAGTGCATTATTTAGTGCATTGTTTTGTTCATTGCATTTTTTCCATTTCACAAATTCTATTTTCCAACAAATTGATATATTTTTCATATCTGTTTTGTAAGGAGTTATATGCTTTTCTCATTTCTTCAAATCTATTTTTTAAGCAGATTTCTTCAGATAATTTCTGTTTTTCTTTTTCCACACCCTCTTGTAAAGATCTTATTTCCCTTCTCCATTTTTCTTCTCTCTTTTGAGCTCCTTTTTGAGATCTTCCAAGAAGGCCTTGTGAAATGGGGGCTAGCTCATATCTCAATTTGGAGCTTCATCTGGAGTTGATTTGCCGCTAAGAACCTCAGGTTTTGAGGTATGTTCTCTCTCTCCATAAAAGTTGTCTATGGTCAGAGTTCTTTTTGCTTTTATGTTCATATTTAAAATTTCTTTTAAGGCAAAGGAACAACAGCTGCTTTGGTTTGCCGTGGGGCTGGTGTTTCTGACTGACTTGCCTGCTGGGTAATCAAGGTCAGGTGCCAAGTTCTTCCAGGGGCTTAGCAGCTTACAATTTGCTTTTTTGTATTGACTTTTAGGTGTTTTAGAGCCAATCTAATAAGCCACCCACCAGCAACCAGGGCAGATTAGCCTAAGAGACTGACAAAAGTTTCCTAGGTCGGTGGATGTAGCAAGTCTCTGACTTCCCATCTCAGCTCCTTGCCCTGGGCTCCCTGTGCTGAGGTCTGGGCTAGACAGACTGTCTTCCTACCTGTTTGAAACAGACCTATTCTGAAGTTCTTCCAAAGTATCTTCTTCTAGAAATGTGTTGTACTCCAAATATTTGTAGGTTCTATTGCCTCAAAACCAGTAACTTAATCAGTTTTGATTTGTGAAAAGGTCAGAGGAAATCACAATTATGTCTGCTCTCAGCCATCTTGGCTCCACCCCCAAGATTTTTAATAAAAATATTTGCATAGATAAGTTTGATCAAAAACATATTTTTGTGATTTATAGAATGCTCAGTTTGCTTGTGCCATCACACATGTTAATTAACAAATGTAACTTATTGTTACCTTTGTATATTTTTTAGGTGGGTGGCATTGGGATTTAATTGCTATAGGGAAATTTACATGTGGCAAACCCCTACCACTAAAGCAGATCTTGTTGTTGCGTCCAATGATATCCTGGTTCTGCTGATTTCTTTCACTCAGCATTAGTTCATGCAAGTCTCTCTAGGCTTCTCTGAAATCATCCTGCTGGTAGTTTCTTACAGAACAATAATATTCCATGACATTCATATACCAAAGTTTATTCAGCCATTCTCCAATTGATGGGCATCCATTCAGTTTCAAGTTTCTAGCCACTACAAAAAATTCCACATCTGTGGATGCCACAAGAATGCCACAAACATTCTTGCACATCTGGGTCCCTTTCCCTCCTCTAAGATCTCTCTGGGATATAAGCCCAATAGAAACACTGCTGGGTCAAAGGGTATGCACAGTTTGATCACTTTTTGAGCATAGTTCCAAACTGCTATCCAGAATGGTTGGATCCGTTTACAGTTTCACCAACAATGTGTCAGTGTCCAGTTTTCCAATATCTTCTCCAACATTTGTCATTATTTTTTCCTGTAATCTTAGTCAATCTGACAGGTGTGTAGTGGTATCTCAGAGTTTTCTTAATTTGCATTTTTCTGATCAATAGTGATTTGGAGCACTTTTTCATATGATTAGAAATAGTTTTAATTTCATCATATGAAAATTGTCTGTTCATATCCTTTGACCATTTATCTGTTGGAGAGTAGCTTGAATTCTTATAAATATGAGTCAATTTTCTCTATATTTTAGAAATGAGGCCTTTATCAGAACCCTTAAATGTAAAAATTATTTCCCAATTTATTGCTTCCCTCCTAATCTTGTCTGTATTAGTTTTGTTTGTACAAAACCTTTTTAATTTAATATAACCAAAATTGTCTATCTGATGTTCAATTAAGAGTTCCAATTCTTCTTTGGACACAAATTCCTTCCTTCTCCACAGATCTGAAAGATAAACTATCCTATATTCCTCTAATTTGCTTATATTATCACTCTTTATGGCTAATTCATGAACCAATTTAGATCTTTTCTTGATATTTAGTGCTAGGTGTGGGTCAAGCTCTAATTTCTTCCATACTAGTTTTCAATTTTCCCAGCAGTTTTTGTCAAATAGTGAGTTCTTATCTCAAAAGCTGGGGTCTTTGAGTTTGTCAAACACTAGATTACTTTAGTTATTACCTATTTTGTCCTGTGGTCCTATCTTATTCCACTGATGGACCACTTTATTTCTCAGCCAGTACCAAATGGTTTTGATGACTGTTGCTTTAAAATATAGTTTTAGATCTGGCACAGCTAGGCCACCTTCATCAGCATTTTTTTTTTCATTAATTCTCTTGAAATTCTTGACCTTTTGTTCTTCCAGATGAACTTTGCTACTATTTTTTCTAGATCTGTAAAATAATTTCTTGGGAGTTTGATTGGAATGGTACTAAATGAGTAAATTAATTTAGGTAGCATTGTCATTTTTGTTATATTAGCTCAGCCTACCCATGAGCACTTGATATTTTTCCAACTGATTAGATTAAGTTTGTGTGGAAAGTGTTTTGTAGTTTAGTTCATATAATTCCTGACTTTCCCTTGGCAGATAGATTCCCAAATATTTTATAATATCAACAGTTATTTTGAATGGAATTTCTTTTTGTATGTCTTGCTGCTGAACTTTGTTGGTAATATATAAAAATGCTGATGATTTATGTGGATTTATTTTGTATCCTGCAACTTTGGTAAATTCATGAATTGTTTCTAGTAGTTTTTTAGTTGAGTCTCTAGGATTCTCTAAGTATACCATCATATCATCTCAAAAGAGTGACAATTTGTTTTCCTCATTACCTACTCTAATTCCTTTAATCTCTTTTTCTTCTCTTACTGCCAAAGCTCAAACTTTGAGTGTACTAGATAAATTTGGTGTTACATAATATAAATAGCCCAGGTATCGTGTTGATGTGTGTGAGTTATGGTTCATAGTTTGAAAGAATTTAAAGAGATTCTATGACTCTAAAAAAGAATTGGAAGAAATTCCATTTTTATGTGTATTTTATTTCTTTCTATAATTTAATTTATAGATTAATTATTGTTATTTAAAACTACAAAATAACAAAAGCAAAATAGAGAAAAAGAAAGTCAGAAAAAGCAAACTGAAAAAACAAAACAAAGCATTGTCATATGGTCTGCAGAACATTGAAGATTCAAAATATGTACCAATAAGTTTCCATGTCAATAAAGCATTTTTAATAATAGAAAATATTATGTTTATGACTATTCATCTTTGCTTTCTTGTGGGTTATTCTTTTGTTCCCTTTTGTGCACTTTTAATTTTTTTCTCCTTTCGTTCCTCCCCACTACACCCTATCTTCTCCAAGCAAGCTACAGTTAAGCTTTGATATATTAGTGTAAGCCTAGCTAATCCTAGGATTGGGGAGGATCTTGCTTCTAGCTTCACTTCAGCTCTCCTCTTTTACCTGGCACCCCAAAGAAAACTCTACCCATTTGCAAGTGCCAACATATCTGTCCCAACTTTTGCACTTATCAGGTATACTGGTTCTTTCTTGTCCAGGGTTTTCTCAATAGGACAACTGGTCCTAGAATTCATTATTTGGAGAGGCTCCTTCAATTTTTTTGGACTGAGTCTCTAGATTCCCCCAAACTGTCTGGGAGGTAAAAGTTCCTGTGGTTAGGTTGAGGCTGCCTCTGAATCCAGCTAGCTCCACCAAGCTTCTGTTTCAAAAGAGCTAACCTAGAAGTGTTACACTTCACACTAGTTAAAGGAGGTCCTGATGTCTTTTTTTTTCCAATATCCTTTAGTTGTAAAGCCAAGACCCATTTCTATCTCAAGATCTCTCTCTTTTTTTTTTTTTTCTGTTCTTTGAGGCAAAATTTTGCTTTATTTGCTTTTTATTTGTTTGGGAAATCTGAATGGCTTGAAATTTTCTAGACCTTGGGAGTGATATGGTTTAAAAATGATATACTTTTCCCTGGTGTATATCCTGCTCCAGTTTTCTCTAATTGATCAGGATGCTGAGCCCACAAATGTTGCTGGCTGTCAGATAACAACTTGTTGGTCATTGATAACAGACTAATGAGCAATAGTAATGATGTGCTTAAAGTTGATGCAAGCACAGAACAAAATTGAGTGTCTGCCACTTAACCTAGTGACATTTTAGGCCTAAATACCCATCTCCAGAAATTTCCCCCCATGAGCTCTGCTCAGAGAACTATAGCTATTGCATATGTGCACATCAAAACCAAACCACTCTTCAACTCTACTTGTAAGCCATAAGATTCATTAAAAACATATCAGTGACATGAAGTATCTGGTTTTCTAACTTTTCCCTATACTTTTTTTTTTCTACTCCTGTTTTTTTTTTTGCTAATTTCTTTTGTAATTCAGTCTATTGTAATTGGTATTACAATTGTAACAAACTTTGCTCCTGGATTTGAAGATGGGTCTAAGTCTTCAAATTTTTTGAGATACCTTGCAGCACCCTTCATTTTTGAGGTTTCCCTTAAATCCTAACAGATATATATGTATGTATATGTGTGTGTATATACACATATACATATATAAATTATATGTAAATATAGTGATGAAAGTGAAAGTTTCCAAAAAAAGTTCCAAAACAGAACACTATGACAATATCATGGATAACAAGTCATTTCCAACCACATAGATTGTAAAAAACACCATTTTGACTTGTTATTACTCAAATTAATGAAAATACACAGTTGAATAACAAAATTGACCATTTTATGCTTGACGCATATCTCATTTCTTTCTCTTTCTGCCTTCCTCCTTTTTTTCTTTCAATCCTTCCTTCTTTTTCTTTTTGCACAATGTTTTTACAATAATTAGCAATTTGTAGCACATCATTTGGCTTACTGCTCTTTGAAGCTACTTGAGCAATAGAAGTTACCATGTTACTAATTATGCTATTTTAGGTCCAATGGTGGCCATTCATCACTACCAAAAAACCTGAGCCAAAGAAAGCTCTTATTTTTGGCATTGTCTGCCAGTACTTGTCTGGTCTGAATGTCACTAGCTACCCTGGGTGGAAAACATAACATCAGCATTTAAAATTAAAAAAAAAAAAAAACAAAAACACTGCAGTTTCAGATCTGATCATCTAAGCTGTGTAACAGTAATAATTAAATTTCTTATTATATCAAGTGTCATATTCAATAAACAAGTCTCCTGAGTTTACTGGCCCAGAATTCTCAAACGTTTTATGAAAAAAATTAACAGCACTACTGAACCAGCATTCAACCCATTAATAGAGATTAATTTTCAATTATGATATATCTTGTTAAAATATACTTATAGAATTGTATGCTGTGACTAGATTTATAGTTTATATATATAATATACTATATTTATAGTTTATATATATATATAATTTTTTTCATTAAGATTAAGAGACTACTCATTCCTAGCATTTTTACCAAATAAGAAGCACAAGATGCTATTACTTCTAGATCTTGAAATAGAGATTCATTCTTTCAGGCAATAAATAAGCATTAAGTACCTACTGTGTACTAAGTATTATATTAAGGCTGATGAAAGAAATCAAGGAAAATGCAAGGACATTCTGTGCTTTTGGGGAGTTCAGAATCTAATTTGCAGCCAATGAAAAGCTTAAAAACCTTGGAAGCTGCAAACAGTTCACACTAGCTCAGACAGCAAGAGAACATTATTCTTTAAAGGCTACAACTACCCTTTAATTAAAATGGTAAGAACTAAGATCAAGGGTCACTTGAGTAAAAGAAATCACTATTCTTCCAGGCCATTAGATCTGTAATGTTTATTCAGGAACATTTGATTGTAATAATACCTTCAAAGAGAAAGATGATTACAATTGAAAGACTGTGCCTATGAAAAATAAATAGAACTTTAGAGGAAAAAAAAACTTCAAGATTATTGATGCAAATATACTGTAGGATAGAAAAAATAAGAACTCCTACTTCCCAAAATGACTAGTTCACATGTGCTGAACCTCACAATTTTATTCAGTGGGGGGTAAATTTCCATCACACCATGCATTTCCCATTTACAATGGTAGCAGTAGCGTAAATAACTCTTCACACATCAGGCTGAAAATATATTCTTACATGTCCATCTCACAGTTTGTAGCTATTTCTATTTTTATCCTGCATGCATATCAACTGAATTCACATACACCAATAAAAGGAAAACATATGCTTCTAAGTGGAATATTATTTCTTATTTTAATAGCATAATTTTGGAATTTTTCCCCTTTGTCCTGAAAGGAAGATGGCTTTTGTACAGGTTTTGTCATTATCTTAACTACTCAATTTAATTAATTACTTGAGAAAATAAGATCTAATCAAGAATTCTTTATACAATTTCTCTGCAGGTACTCAGCATCATACTGTAAGATGACACCATGTCTCTGGGTGGCTACAGTAAATGAGAGAATGGCAAAATACCCAAAACACACCCTGCTGAACCTTTGTCTCTAAGAGTTACGGGGTTTCTATCCTATTTAATGGGCATACCGCCCAATTCCTGCAGAGAAACAGCAGCATCCTGTGGCCAGTTCCACAGAATCTAGTTGTGTATTCATGGATTAGAACTATCATTCAAACTCTTTATGTCTTCATAGTATTCTTTCTCCACCTAATGGGAGCATTTAGAATTGAAGATATCAGAGGCTTTTAGTTCAGGAAGATTTCTGTAGAAAAAAGAAAAAAAAAGCAAATATTTTAAACCAAGTTCTTATTGTAACAATTGATGTACATACATTTAGAAAGAAGAGCACAACTGCTTACTTTAAATGATGAGCCTTTATCAGGAAGACGATAAAAGAAATTATGTAATTATACATTTTCATCTGTATAAGTGAATAGTTTTACATGAATTCTATTGAGCCTTACACTGCAGTGATAGGGGTGACTCTGACTTTCACCCAAGTAAGACTTTCTTTTACATTTTTTTTCTTTTATACCCCAGACTTAGTACATTACTGGAAACTTAGTAGATCTTTAATACATGTTCACCCATTGACTGGACGGATGCTCAAGTTTTGAATTAAGGGCCCCCTGGGGAACATATTCCCCATAAAAACATAGGGAATGTAGAGATGAGAAAAACATCAATCTTTCTTATTTTTCAAAGCAATTCAGAAATGCAAAATATTAGTGAAATACTTCACTTTCTAAATCAAAAACTAAAATTAAGAACTTCAGTATAGGAAAAAGGAAATGCTATATGAATATGCTGATCCTTGTAGTGCTTTAAAACTCTTTGAATTTGGTATTTAATGCACATCGAGGAGACAAAAAATTGCCTCAGTATTTGAGACTTGCTCTAGACTTGTGCTCCTACAACTTGCTTGCTGTCTTGCTTGAGCAGGTTGGCGCCAGGCATACTGCCATTGATGCTGCTGCTATTGCCCTCAGCTTTGAACAGCTTCCCAGGGAAGGCTGCAGTGTGCAAGACTGTCAGGTTGGAGCCCAGATTGTGCATGTCTTCTGGCAGGTCACTGGGTGATTCCTACAGGATGGTATGACTGAAGAGTATAGTCTCCCAGTTCACAGAATAGTAGTACTGGAAGGGGCACAGAGCAGAGAGTGATCTCAGGAGGAGAAGAAGCAGGAGGAGGAATGATGGCTGGAGCAGCAGCCCAGGTGGAGGTGGCAGTGGCAGAATAGGACTACTGACAGTCCTGCGTTCATAGAGGTCGTAGCCCTGGCGAGTAGAAGGTGAGGGACCGTATCTTCTGCCCCCACATCTAGCACCCTCCTTACCCCCTAAGAGCTAGGAAGTCATAGGGAAAATATAAAGTATATATGAGTATGTATGTATATATATATAATATGCATGTATGTACACATGTACATATACATGTATATACATATAGGCATATGTGTGTGTGTATACACACATACACATATCCTCTTTCTATTTGCTTGTAATAGCTTGCCTCTTGAATCTCACTCAAGGGGTTTTGGGTTCTGGAGTCTATCTCCCATAATCCTTCTTATGGACAGAGAGAGAAAAATGTAATCACAATGGGGAGAGATACATAACTTCATTTTCCCTCACCTGGACCCAAAGCCCCTTACTCTCCCAGAAGGAATTTTAATTTTTCTTCACTATGAATTACCATAACATCTTTCCCCTTCCTTTCCCAGGCCACCTGAGACACAAAAAATCAATAATAAATCCTTAATATGTTGCTATATTCTTTACCAAATAGGAGAAGAAAGGGGAAAGGGAAGCAAATGAATAGTTTTCATAGTTTTTTTATGCTGCCATATACATAATCTGATACCATTTAACCTAAACCAATTTTGCCCAATACTGCACTATTTTTAGCATTACATTCTGATTCTCATCTTATCCTTTATGTTCCAAAAAAGCATGTGGTATGTCATATTTAAGTTTGTATTTCCAGTAATATCTAGAACGGTGCTCTTCACTCAGTGGGTAACTGATATTTGTTCATGGAAATCAGTATAATTAAAGATCATCGAGAGACTTAACAATATTTTTCAAGATAAAAAAGGTACTTTAGGAAGAGTTATTAGATTTGAATAAGTTTGCACTGAATGCTTAAAATTATACTATCAAGGATTTTGTTGAAGAAATTGACACATCAAATATCTTTTTTTTATTAATGTATATGCTTAGACTTGCATTCATATAGTTTTTCACAATAAGAATATTTTTTCTATGATTGATAATGTGTATTCTTTTGAATTTCTGAAAATCTTTGAATAGCCATTATTACACATATATCATAAGAGGAAAAAAACACAAATAGAATTTTGTTATATTTTAAATATTTAATGTATCTAACATATAAAACAAAAACTGACTTTGGGAATTCTGCTTGAGTGATGCATAAATTATAACAGATGTCATCAGTGAAGGAGTAAAACTTTAAGAGACATTTCAATAAGGGGCACATATGTGGTTTGGTTGATATGGTAGAATAAAAGATACCATAAAGTTAAGATATATGGCCATGGGAAAATGATACTGTTGGTAATAAAAATTAATCTGGTATCAATTGCTAAGAAAGTGAAAATGGTGAAGACACCATTTTTTGTTCTCCATGTATAGCCTATTTTAATATATCAGTATCATTTACTGTCACTATATAGATCTAATTTAAATGTATGGAATAAAATGAGAAAAACTATAGAAAAGAGAAAGAAACAAATCGCCAGTTGAGGCAAAGAAGAAATTGGAAGCTGAACAAAAATAAATCATAAAGTGATGACTTTTATTAGTGGATTTTTACAATTTTTAGTGGACTTGATTGAAGATCTGTTTGGCATGCTTTTCAAATTTCCATGTGACATGAATATGGAAAAGATAGTTTAACAAAGTGAATGACAGAATCAGGATCCAACATGTTTCGGCAAGTAGAAAATTAGAGTGAAATCTAATAACATGAAATATAAGAAAAAAAAAGGAAAAACCTATATTTGGGTTCTAAATATTAGACACACATAATGGAGAAGGTACTAATACATAACTGTTCACATGAAAAATATATGTGAATTTTCATTTTAGAAAAGTATAAACTCAGTGTCCTTTTGAAGCACCCAAAAAGTTAAGATGAATTTATGCTGTATTAATGTAAGTACTAGAGCATCCAGATTTAAAGGTAATGCTAATCCTACTGAACTCTTTGGTGGTTTAATAATGTGCCACATTTAGGAAAGATATTTATAAACTTTGTATACTTCCAAAGAAGGGGTTAGATAGTGATAATGTCAGAAACCTTTTCCTATGAATATTTTTGACAAAAAGAACTTGGGATGTTTAGCTTGGAAAAGATATCTTACAAAAATTTAAAATTCATTATATAACCACATAATCATTCTGAATTTCACTTTTGAAAGGCAAAAATCTCAGAGGTCAATTACAACCTATATCTAAATAAAAATTTCTTTTACTATGAAAAAGTAGTATTTCATTTATATTTATCTTTATATTTCATAATCACAGAATCTAAGATTTAGAAGGCACCATTGAGACCAAGTTCATTTCTTAACTGAACAAGAATTTTATCTAAACATTTCTGAATAGGGCTCCTCTCTCTGCTTGAAGATTTATCTAGCAAAAAGAAATCCATTACCTCCAAAGAAAGATTATTTGATTTTTGAACAAATGTAATGGTTAATTTTTTTTCTTACATCAGATTCAATTTTGTCATTCCATTCTTTGCTCCTAATTTTGCTATCTGGTGCCAAGCTGAAGTAGTATAATTCTTTTTAAAGATGACAATCCTTTAAGTACTTGAGGACAATGACAGTATCACATCAGACATAAATTTTCCAAGCTAAATACTCTGAGGTTTTCTACTGATAATTGTATCACATGGTGAGGAGACTTTTCATTATTTTGTCTCTGTCCTCTGGAAATCCAATAACTTAACTCTTCCCCTTACATAATATATGTCAGAAACAAATTCAGTATTTTAGGTGAGGTTTGACCATGGAAAAGTAAAATGGAGTTCTCTCCTACTTTGCTATGGATACTAATTCTCTCAATATAATTTAAGATAGTTTTAATTTTTTGAATTTTCCATATCACACTATTAGCAATAATTGAGCTTGCAGCAAAAAAGTAATTTTCATACAAACCATTATCTAGTCATATCTGACCTATATAGTCTTAGTGAAGATGATATTTTTAAAACTAAAGTATAAGAATTTCTAGAGGTCCCAATTAAATATCATCTCATTATTTCATTCTGATGCTCAAGTCTGTCAATATTTTATGTGTATCATTACTTTTCAAATTCGGTATGTCAACTAATCCTTCCAAATTAATGTCATATTTAAATCAGCATATGATGTATACCCTTATATAAAAGATTTATTAAAACAACAATTACCCTAAACTTTACTTAACTAATAACAGTTCCTTTTAGTAATCTATAGACTCAAGATGTTCTTTCACACTAATATTAGGAGATGGAGTATTGAACTTGAAATTAGTTAGACCTGAGTACTAATCCTGCCTCAGACCTTTACTAATTTGTCAATCTCAGTTACTTCATTTATGAAATGGAGATAATAGTAGCACCTAACATAAGGTTCTAAAATGTTTTGCAACCTTTTAAGTAGTATATAAATAATAGGTTTATTTTTGTTGCTGTTATCTAATTATTATCATCTATGCAAAATCCTTTCATTTTGTCCACTAATACATTATGAAAAAGTTTTGAAGAAAGGTCATGGAAAATGGATTAGAATTATCTTGCTTGATTTCTAGAGGGAGGAAATGGTAACAATAAATATAATTTGCACAGATACTGATATTAGTTTAACATCAAGAAAAGTTTTTTGTTTTTGTTTTAATAATTAGACTACCCAGAGGAGAAATTGGAGGGCTTCTCACAGAGTTTGAAAAGATCCCTTTTGTGGAAATGTGTATAGAAGATTAGTATTCAGGTAGGTATTGGGCTAGCATGACTACTGAGTGTAAAATTAGTGGATTCTGTGATGGTTTGCATAAAGGACAAAATAATGTACTCTTACAGAAGTGATAATCTCTCACATACTTGGTATTAGGTCAGTGTTTCCTCATATCCCAATGCCACACACACTTGAAAATCAATTACATATTAGAAAGTTAACTTTATTTAAAAGCATACTTTTTTCTCCTTTTTATAAATGCACAATTAACTCTCTTTTTATATATACACAATTAAAAAAGCAAGGAATCTTTATTTTAAATAGGGAAAAAGGAAGAGGTTTTATTTGTTGGTATTATTCTTTTAGTGTTATTTATAATTTAATTTTAGAAATCATCTTAAGCTTATTTTGATAGTCTTACATCTTGTTTAAATTTATTATATACCAGCAAATTGATTTAGTTGATAGAATGCTGCAACTGGAGACAGTAAGATATGAATTCAAATTGAATCTTAGGCTTTTATCTAAGCTCTTAAATGGGTATTATAATAACATACAGATTTCATAGGGCTGTAAGAAGGATAGAATGAGGTATTTATAAAATACTCAGCATAATTCCTGGTTATTATTATTTATTTATTTATTATTATTTATTAGTAGGTTAGAGTTTTTGTAATCATCATAGCAAATTTCTAAAGCTTAGATTTTGATTTATTTTGTATAGACCTCTGCAGAAAAATTTGTAATAACCTAAACACCAAACTGAAACTGGTCCTGCATCTTCAGGGTGATAAAAAAAAAATGATGAGGAAGATTCAGTATGGTCAGCAGATGTTTTTTTCTAACACTGGTTGCCTTTGGTAAAAGGTGGGTGGGAGGATATCTAGTTAGGGACTTTCCAGAGGATCTTGTTAAATTCTGTGTTTTTTCTGTTACTTTGATTTCTGAAGACCCTGTTTGCAAGTGAGCATGTTGATGGTCCAATCACAGTCTTAGTTTAATTGGCAATAGTGGATGTTATGTGAAAAACAAACAACTACAATAAAGAAACTATGTAACCAAACTGTATTTAAAACTACCCTGATTATGAAAAGTGTTTTTTTGTCAGTGAGGAACCATTGAGCTCTATTATTGGCAAATAAATAAATACATTATGCTCAGATTTTTGTGCCTCAATTTCTCCTAATTATATATTTGTCATGGCAATAGTAAATATTTAGTAAAAGTTTCTTCCCTTACCTATCCAGAGGCAATAAAATTA
Source organism: Myrmecobius fasciatus (assembly GCA_023553655.1). NCBI lineage: Eukaryota > Metazoa > Chordata > Mammalia > Dasyuromorphia > Myrmecobiidae > Myrmecobius > Myrmecobius fasciatus. The sequence goes on along the minus strand of JAJPUD010002389.1, from coordinate 127,174 downwards.
TCTGTACATGTTATTTCATTTGAAGCGCACAATGTGTTGTGAGGTAGGTGCTCTTATCCACATTTTACTAATGAGGAATTTGAGAATGAGAAAGATTTAATCATTTGCCACATAGCTAGTTAAATTTAAAGATAGAATATGAATTCAGGTAGTGCACTTAACAACTATAATCTAACTGCAATTTACTCTATTATAAAGTGATACTGCATAATATATGACAAATACTTGACTCCATACTACAAAGTATGTTGATCACAAATTACTATAAAATATATATATATATTTTAAAAATAGGTATTTAAAATAGATGCCCTTCTAGTTTTCTAAATCAGGGATTACAAAATAGAGCAGAAAAAGTAGTGAAATTCCAGAAAGTATATGTCACCAAGCTTTGAAAAAAAATTCAAGTGCCTACAAACTGAAATAATACAGATGAGTCCTTAAACAAAGAGATGTGCTCATGAAAAGCAATTCCCCTCCCTCTGTATGAGGAAATTCAACCTTGGGGTCTTTGCTTATAGAGAGTAACTATCCCTAGAGTAGTTTGTAGTTAATTATGGTAGTGTTTCATTAAAAATTAATGATTTAAAAATTTTAACCATTTGGAGACTTCTATGTATTGAAAGACTAAACAAAGTTGTCATTTCTAAATCAACAGAGAAAAGTTTTGTTTTTTAATTCAGCCAACTTATTTGTTATGTGAAAATATGGTACAGAGAAGGGATCTTTTTGCAAGAAGAGGCCATAGCTACTTTGACAAATGCAATAATGGAGAACTTTTGACTGAGTAAATACTCCCAGTCTCATACATCTCTTTGCTGTATTTTTACATTCAGGTAGTTTCTCCAGTGACTATCCTTTGAGAAGAAACTTCCACAAATGGTCAAACAATTGGGGAAGGGAGGAATCTTCCATATTAATAAAGTGCTTCTCTCAGCCACCTAGCTTTAAAATGTAAATTGACAGCATGGATTTTCCTGATAAGCATCACAGAGAAGACAAGGGTCCCTGAAACATTCCTAAATATAAAATATGACACAGCTGAGGAGAAAACAGTAGTCAATATTAAACAATTTTAACTTAAGCATGGTGTTACATGTTTATGATACTGAAATGCCCTGTTGTTATGACATCTCTTGTTACTGGTAACAATGACATAGTCCACCAGCCAATATAAGATATAGAAGAGGATGAGAAAAGCAAAAATGGACCAAAGTTGGAGCCTTTTCCTTGTCTACTCTCTCAATCCATTAAGGGAAAAAAACAACAGGAAGGAAAAAAAGATTTAACAGCACATTGCCAGCTTTGGCAGCTTGTGAGAAAGAAAGTGTCCAACAGTGCTATTTTAAATCAGCTAGGTAATTAATTTCAGAACTACCAGACACAGAGGAAAAAGCTGCAAACAAAACTGACACATTTTCAAACTTGTTGCTTTGACAAATTTATGTATCCATATCAGGAGTCTTCTCATGCCTATAAACATCAGGGCTCCTGAATAAACAGCTACATGTGCCATCTGCTGTAAGGGGTGAGAAATGCTAAGGTACATCAAACGGTCAAAGATTTAGAAAATATACAAACAGTCTTATAGTATTATAGAGGAAAAAGCAATAGTCTTTATAATAGTTGGAACCAAGATTGGAAAGGAAAATAATAATCTCCCTTCTTTATCCTATCCTTTCAAAACATAAGCAAAATACTCAACTCTCTTTCTAAAACCAAGATTACTGATTTATTAGTCTTAAAAGAAACTGCTTGGTCTTAACTCCAAAGAAGAACTTGTCCCACCAAAGTTAAAATGATAATAGGAAATAATTGCATTACGCTGATTGACTCAATATTGGAAACACAACTTTCCAACTTTTTCAGCCTCTTCTCACCACTGAATTCTACCCAAAGCTTTCCTGTATAGAGAACCAGACCTGCACTTTGCAAATTCTTCTACTTAGCATCTATAGTCATCCATAATGTGAATTCCAGGAAACAAAATTCCTGGATCTGGTGTCCCTTCAACTCTCCTCTCCAGGTTCCTTGCTATTTTTACTTAGTTGATTCCCTCATTAGACTTCCTTGAGATCAGGCACTATCTTTCATTTTCTTATTTATAGCCTTGGTGCTTGACACATAGTAGGCATTTAATAAATATTTATTGAATTGAAATGAATTGTGACTCTTCCTTTTAACTATGAGACAGTAAACAAGTCACTTTACACTTCTGCACTTCAATTTTCTTATAAGTAACATGAACAGACTTTTATATATTTTCCTTGTTCTAAATCTATGATGATAGGATCCTACTTAAGAACAACAAGAAAAAGAAGAAAACAACTCTTCATTCCACATACTCTCCTTCCTTGTAATCTCACTAAACCTATCCAATCAGATATGATATAGTATTAAGGTTTTTTATTTTAATGTAACTTCTACTGTAAGCCAAATCCCAATCTAGAAATTTATCAGAACAGAATAAACAGAAATGGGAGACATCAACTCTAACCTCTAGGACTCAGAAGAAAAATGCACATGGAAAACAAAAATCCTGATGTGTATTTAGTCACTTCGGTCATGAGTAAACTGAAGCAAGCAAGGTAAAGTGACTTGCTCTAGGTTACAGAGCTAGTAACTGTCTGAGGCCTGATTTAAGCTTAGATATTCCAAAGTCCAGCACTAGCATTCTATCTATTATGTCACCTTCCTACCCAGAAAATCACAATATTATACATTTATAGAGCATTTTGTCCCTTTAAAAAACTGACTTCTATATCACCCTCTGTGATTTTCCTAAACACTTCAGGTTAGAGATAAAAATATAATTAAAAAATACAACTGATATCTAATATAAAGTCATTCATTAAATATAGCTTGGAGAAAGCCATATGTTGTTGTTACAGTTTTTTTTAAAACAAATTCTACTGAATAGGAGTGAGAAATAGGTATGAGAACACAAGGGCAATATGTAGGTGTGGGGGAGAAGGGGTGAGAAACTCCATAATACCCCTTCTTGCTGTAGATATAGGCCAATGGATACAATGAAGTTGTCCTGGAGGTAGTGACAATTATGGGAAGGGAGCATAATGGGACTAGATGAATGTGTTTCTTGTGTAAATTGCATTTAATGGAGAAAGCACTAGGCAGGAAAAACATTAGAAAGTTTTAGTGTTAAAGTTAAAAGTGATAAAGAAGGGTGTAACTAGGAAGTATTTGGACTGATAATTAAAAGGAAAAGAAAGACAAAGGACTTTGGAATTAGTATGAATTAGGACTCAGTTATTTGCCTAGGTTCAGGGAAGATTCAAAGATTGTCATCATTTCAAGTCTGGGTGACAAGAAGGATGGAGATAAATTTGCAAACACAGAGAAGATAGAAGAGAAGATGATGAAAATAAATTGAAGTATTTTGTTGTGGCATAATGAAGGAGAAGCTTTTATTATATATATATATATAT
>JAJPUD010002389.1:85370-102441 GCA_023553655.1 Myrmecobius fasciatus | reverse complement strand
AAAAAAAAAAAAAAAAAAAAAGATCCTGGATATAGCATTATTCAAGAGATCATTAAGGAAAACTGCTCCAATATTCCAGAAATAGAGGGAGAAATAGTCATTGAAAGAATCCATCTATCTCATTCAGAAAGCAATCCCAAGGGGCAGCTAGGTGGTGCAGTGGATAGAGCATCAGCCCTGAAGTCAGGAGGACTTGATTTCCAATTTGACCTCAGACACTTAACACTGGAAGCTGTGTGACCCTAAGCAAGTCACTTAACCCCATTTGCCTCAGCAATATATATACACACACACACACACACATATATATATATGATTAAGTGATATGATTATATATAAGTACAAAGTGCTAGAATAAAACAAATGCAATTTTAGACTAAAAAAGAAAGAAAAGAAAAATAGATTATTTCTTAGTTTATATATTATTCTCATTAAGTATGTTTCAAAAGAAAAAAAATCATGAATAAGAGTTTACATTTTTGAAGGGGATTCTTGTATGGCCAAATAAACAATACATCACAATAGTATTTCTCAATTTTGTTGCATTAAGAATCATTTATTATATGTTTGCATTAGTAATTTGACTTCAGGTTGAAAAGTGGAAGGACTTTGTACAAATAAATTTTTTAAAAATGTACTGAAAATAATGCATTAACTCATCATGCATTCTATGCTTATTTATCTGGACAAGAAATCCATATTTTTTAAAATAATTGTTTGAAAATACTGTATATTTGGAGGGAATTTGGAGGGATTTCAGTGAGATTTATTTGGTAATATATTTATTTCTGAATATTTGAACAGCTCAGTATGACTTTTTATATAACTATAAAATAAATTCTGATCATACTGACTATGGAAACTCACTCTAAAAAGTGACAGTTCATTTGTATGATTTTAATTTCTTATTCCATATAAACCTTCTTTAAGCTTTTGTGTTGAAGTTAGACTTCTAGCAAAGTATTTCTAAATAACAATTAATATTCCTGCCAAATCTACTTTTTATAGTAAATTCATGGATTTGTTTGAGTCTTTTGTATTTATTAGTAATAGTGAAGAGATGAACAAAATGATAACAAACAACTTTTATTTTTATAACCCTTTGAAGTTTACAAAATGTTTTCTTATAATAACCCTAAAAAGTAAATCACATATTTTTTATTATCCTTACTTTGCAGAAAAGCTTTATGGCAAGCTAAGTGGTATAGTGGTTGGGGTTCTGTCCTGGATAGAGGAAAAACTGAATTCAAATCTGATGCCAGGCATTTAGTAGTTGGGTGACACTGGGGAAGTCATTTAACCACTATTTGCCTTTGTTTACTGAACAACAAAGTGGAATAGCAACAGCATCTATTTCACAGGAATGTTGTAATTATCAAATAAGATAATATTTGCAAAATGTGCTTAAAATGGTACTTGGCACATAGTAGGTAGTATATGATCACTTGTTCCCTTTCTTTTCCCTATAGTGAGTATGTGCTATAGGTCATGACCAATTTTTTTTTACTCGGAGACAGTTCCACTACCAGCACAACGAACTCCTATCCTCATGGTAGCTTTGATTTTTTCCTCTATCCAGGTGCAAAGTTCATATAATGGATTTACCTGGAATAACCCAGAAAGGAACAATCATAATTAGTCTGTCAATAGTAATCAGGTTGACTTTCTTCAGGTATGACTAAGAAAATTTCCTACAATTTGAGAATATCTTTCTTCTTCTCAAACTACAGATTAAAAGACTTAGGTGGAGGTGGGGGAAATCACTGTTAATGGTCAAGTGATCAATTGGCAGTTGTAAATAACCTAATAGAGAAGAAAGAGATTTCAATAAGATATACAGAGTCAAATTGCTACTTGTGGTCAGTTACCTCATTGGTCTTGGAAAAGAAAATCTTTTGCTTTGACTTCACTCTCTTCAATGGCTACAATTACTAACTTCCACTGCTGATTCCTTCTAGTCTCAATTCCAGTCTACTCTTGACATATGATAATTTTTCATTCTTTAATCTATATTCTCATTCATTTATATATCACTTGACTCAGCTTCCCGTAGAGTTGTTTCTAAATTTGGACAAAAATCCCTTATTTGGCATGACTGGAAATGCCCCCCAAATAGAGTGAAGAATTTAGTCCATAGATTCTCTATGATTTAGGGATGGTCTTTCAAAGTCTCTATAATATTGACTTTCAGCAATTCAGAGCTATGGCAGATTTTTTAAAATTAAACATCAGAGAAATCATGAAGCATGAATAGTCAGTCATATAACTAGTCAGAGGAGATCCCAGGCCTTGAATATAAGTCTTCTAAATTGAGATAACATATTCTTGGTACTCTATCTCACTTTATTAATTAATTTTCCATTACAAATACACACACACATATATATATAATACATGTACATATATACATATGTGTAATGTATTTTTAAAATATTTGTGCATGCATAACATACTAATAGAATTAATTATGACTATAGATGTGCATGTATTTATATGTAAATATACACATATCAGTATGCACACAAATATAGCTATACCTTCTCTAGATTCATTTTTTCCAATGAATTTTTTTGGCTAAACTTAGTATTTAGTCATAGAATAAAATAAGTATCAATTTTTCTCTATACACAATAAGAAATAGTAATAAAATATAGTCTTAATTTCAAGAATAGAATGTTATAGATTCATTCTATAGTATATATTTTACAAACTGGCTAGTTTGTTGTATATCTGAAGTCAGAATTTGGTATTTTTGTAGATCTGGCAGAACGGTTGGATGAGAAACATTTGTTCCAATTGTCATGGAAGTGATAAACCAGGCCCTTTGAGAACTAAGAGTGTAATTAAACATAAGAAATTACAAGGTCACCCAAGGGATCCTAAGCCATGAGTAGTCATCTTGACTTATATTTTGCCGCTGGCCTTTAATGGCTCTGGAAGAGAGAGTAAGGCCAAAGATTTCTCACAACTTTGCCTCACTTAAATTGAATATATGTATGAATCAAGGACATAACCAATAACACTACAAACCCTGACAAAAACAAAGAGAAATTTTGTGAATACCGGGAGACAATCTTCATCAATGTGCTGAAAGAAGAGAAGCTTATAATTCTGGATGACTTTAATGCAAGAAGAAGGACAGACCACCAGACATTATAGGAAGTCCTTGGGAGGAATGGAGTCAGAAATAGTAATAGCAATGACCTCTTGCTACTGAAGAACTGTGTATCTCATGACTTTTTCATCAATGTTTCATTTACCTAAATGCAATAAATTTTGTGGATTCATCCTTGCAGCTAACATTATAGACTGTGTCATTGTAAGGAGAAGAGATAAATAGGATATGAGAGAGATAAAGGCAATGTGTGGTGTAGAGTTCTGAACTGGTCATAAACATCTTTTGCAAGGTAAATATTTGTATTCACAAACAGTGATATCCCAAAAGGCCAAATGACTACCAGAAAATAATGTCAACATATCACAGAGCTTTTACAAACAGGAGCAGTTTGTTGCTAACTTGTAAGGAAAGTTGAGCTAAGAAGCGGTTTTCAACAGTGAAGCAGAAGAGTAGTGAACAGTTTTCAGAGATTTGGTATACAGTACATCATTTATTCATTTGAGCCAGAACATATAGTTATTTAGTTTTGATCCTTTTTAAGAATGAAGGACAAAACAATTCTTACCACTTAGATATAAGTATTGCAAGAACAGATTTTATATATTTTATATATATCTATATCTATATATCTATATCTCTATATCTCTATCTATCTATATCTCCAGTGTGTAGGAAAGAGTAAAAAATAATATCACCTTATTTATTATAAAATAAAAAATGGAAAATTATGAAAAGTTTATAAACTGGCAAAGAATGAAATGAATAGAACAAAGAACATAATTTATGCAATAGTAATAACATTGTAACAGCTTTGACAACTTTGACAGCTATAAAGAACATGCAAAAACCATAGATGATTCCAGAGGTCTAATGATGAAATATGTTCTCTCTCTCTTCTGACAGAGAAGTGATACATTTTTGATGCATAATTAGATATATCTTTTAAACATGACTAATCAAGGAAATTTTTTGCATATCTATTAGAAGAAAGGTTTTCTTTCTCTTTTTCAATGGTGTGAGGGGGAAGAAAGTAAATTTCTGAAAATCAAGAAAATACTTTAATAAAAAAGAAGCAATGAAAAATATTGCAGTGGATTTCATTTACATTAATGATGCTCCAAACTAGACTAGTTGCTAAGAGAAATGAAAAAGAAGCAGTGATATAATTTGGAGATTGATTTGAAATATAATGGGAGAGGAAAAGGGGAAAAATAACACTAAGATTTCATGCTTGGGTGACTGGGAAATTTGTGCTGCCATCAAAAGAAATAAATTAGGAAGAGTGATACATTTATGGAGATGGTGAGTTTGAAGTGATAGCAGAACATATATTTGGAAATAAGCAATAAGAAATGTGAGACTGAGAATTAGGGAATAGGTTAGGGTTGAATAGATTTGGTTTGTATCAAATTGATAACTGAATCTATAAGGGATATTAAAGTTGTTTGTTTTGTTTTGATTTGTTTTTTCATTTGTTTGTTTTTATTTTTGTTGATTTGGGGAGGGTATACACAGCAGACAGAGAAGAGAACCAAGGATTGAATCTGGGAGTATTCATATATTTGTTAGGCAAGAGGAAGATGATACAATAAACAAAACAGAAAAGGGCCATTTACCACATAAGAGTAAAACCAAGAGAATACCGGGCCATAACATATGAGAAAAGCATTCTGAAGGAATAGAGCAGTCAAATAAACCAAATTCAGTCATGAAAAATAAGAATTGAAAAAAAAATTGCAAAGTCTTTTGATCTGGTGATAAGAAGCCCATTGTCATATTAGAATAAGATCAATAGAGAGGTTGAAACAGAAATCAGATTTCAAGGGGGTAATGCGTAAGTAGGCAAAGAGTACAGATTTTTTTATCTTGGAAATTTGGAAGTGAAGAAAAAAAGAAAAGTATAATGTTAAATTTGAAAATCGAAACTAAAGATATATGAGTATATGTAATTTGAAAATCTGAATGAATGATATACATTTTAAAGTTCTCAGTATTTACAAAGCACTATGATAAGCACTGAAGATACTAAGTGACATAATTCTTTCTCTCAAGCAGTTGATTTATTATGAAGTTCAGGCAGAGAATGGATGAAAGTCTTGGTGATCTTTTGTGTGTAGGGGAAGGATAGATCATAGAGTCTAGTGGTTTATAGGTAATCCAATTTGGTTGAGGTCTAGAGGTTGAGGTTTTATAAGACTGCTGTTACAAACACATCTTCCTTAATGTCATTTCAATTGACAAAACCCTGGCTATGTCTGACACAAAATATTTGACAGTGCCAAGGACTTTGATGTGAAGAACTTTTTTTTTTTCTGGGTCTTCAGTAAATGTGTTTATTGAGGATTCAAAGCTTGTAGTTGGAGCAGCAGAGGAAGTCGGTATGCCATTTATCCCTAAGGAATGCTTTCCTGGATGATGATAGCTAGGATCAGACTGAAGGAGGGAAATAGTTCTATATATCAGATCAAGGACAAATGTTTTTCACAAAAGAATGACAGCATACATTTATATAAAAGATAAAAAAAGAGGAGAGGAGAAGGGAGGAGAAGAGAGAAAGACAGACTGTTAGATGAGAAAATGAGAGAGCATGTGGGAAAAGCAGCTGCAGTAGAGTAAAATATTTATCATTAAAGAAAACACACTTTAGTTCAATTTTCATCCACTTAGGTGCTGTTAAACAAGTCTGTAAACCTATAAAATTTGGAGCTACTATGTTGGAAAAAAAATAATCAAAGAATTATTGGAATGCTAACAATGGATATTCTGAGAAGTTATGTAGTCAAGTCACCATCTGATAATGCCCCTTATCAGATGCCCATTAACATACCCAGTTCATTGTCATTCAGACTTTTCAATTAAATATTGGTGGAACACCAATAACTCATTCCATTTTAATTCATCAACAGACAACTATAACTACAGGATTCATCATAAGCTTTATATGGCAATTTGGTGACACAGTCAGTAGAATGTTGTGTCTGAAAACAGGAAGACCTGAATTTAGATGCAACTTTAGTAGCTACACTTGCTAGTTGTGAGATCTTGGGGAAACCATTTAATTCTGTCTGCATCAATTTCCTCAAATGAAAAATGTAGCTAACAATCGTACCTACCTCTAAACTTTGTTGTGAAAATAACATGAGATATTTTTCAAATGCTGAATACAATGCCTAGGATGTAATATCTGCTTAATAAATTCTTTTTGTTTTTCCTTTTTTCATATATAAGGTGGCACACTTCTGCAAGATAACGGTATTGTTGTTAACCAGGCTGTTGATCCGTGTGAGAACTCTCAGTGTTGAAAAATTGTGCTGATAAAAATGAGTTTTCAATAACTCCACACACAATAAATCCACTTTGTCTTTAGTGAAGCAAGAGCAGTTTGAGGCCTTATTGTGGCATATGCTTGGGGACTAAAGGTTATTATGAGCACTCTAGTCCTCAGAGTCATCTATCTTATTATCATTCCAGGATTTTGGCAACTAGAAGCATTTTTAAAATATTAATTTTGGAAAATATTTTTTGCATCTACTTTAGATATCTTTCAGGAAATTAATAGTTAGTAGATAGGTAAAATGTGATATGTACAAAGATGCCCTAAAAAGTGTTAGGAGAAATTTGTGGAGTAGATCAATTACAGATAGGAGGTTGAGGGAAGAATTTTAAAAAATAGAGAGTCTCTTGGGATTTGAAGAGAGAAGTGATTTAATAGATGTAGAAAAAAGGGGAATATGTGAGGAATAAAGTAAGGAAATAATGTAAGCAAAGATATGAAGATGAAAATAAGCAGGAAGAGAACAAGTAGCCAACAGTTAGCTCACCTAAGTACTTTTAAGATTATTAAAAATATGATAATGAATTAAATAACATCTTTTATTTTAAATCATAGTATTTTCAAATAAACATCCCATTATCCTATTCACTCATTTCTTACTTTGCAGCACCATATTTCTTAAATAGCCCATGTTGGAACTATTGTAAATGTAAGCAGTGCCTTATCCTTACCTCCTAAAGTTTTGTTGGTTTGCATCATGTTAATAAATTCATTATAAATTGAACACAGTTGACTTATAACTAACTATTCCCGCCTATTTTTTCAAGTTTTTATATGTGTTGTTGTTCAGTGATTATAATATCCAATTCTTCCCATGTATCTTCTTGAAGAAAGAATTCATTATTTAAAAATGAGAACAGTTTATAAAATTTTGGCATCTTAGATGTCTGATTTTAAATTTTATTTTCCAATATGCTATTTGCTGCTACCTCCCATAGCTACCTCACAATGAATGATAAAGTAATAGTGTATCTATTGAACTAGTTTCATCATAGAAATTCTTCATTTCCTACATTATATAATATTACATATGCAGCTAAGTGGCATATTGGAGAGAACATTGGGCCTCGAGTGAAGAAGACTTGAATTCAAATCAAGCCTCAGACACTTACTAACTTTGTGACCCTAGTAATCCTCCCTCTGCCTCAATATCTTCATCCGTATAATGGGGATAATAATAACACCTACCTCCTTGGGCAATGATGAGAATCATAGGAGATAATATTTGTAAAACCTTTAGCACAGTATCTAGCATAGAGTAAGCACCATATAAATGTCAGCTATTAATATCTCTTCCTGGTGGCCTATAATTATCACTAACCCTGAAAAGGTAAAATGATCGTTTGTCACATGACAGTCTTTCTTATTTTATTTATACACCCAATGAAACTGTCTTGGTTATTTTCTTATTTGTCTATCAAAGATAAACCTTTGGGATATCTTCAAATTTTTTCTGCAATTTTCTTTATGTCTTCTGGTAACATTTACAGTGAGCATATAAGATCCATTAATTAAATCATTCATCCATTAATCATTAATGTTGAGGAATAATATTTTATCTTCTCATTTGAACTATTTTTAAAAAGTAAAAAAGAGGAAATGTCTTATACAATTTGGTAGGGGTGGAGTAGAACAAGATGGAAAAGGGTAGATACAAGAAATAAATATTTTTAAAAACTAACCCTCGATATGGCTGTGAATGAAAACAGTGAAATAACAGCTGATCTGGTTAAAAATGAAAACTTGGCATCTCTTCTCATTGGATATTGTTTTTAATTTGTTGCTATCTGTCATAATTTTGATTAATAGATGTTGAACCCCGCAAATGTCATCTTTTTTTTTTCTTATTCTGTATTGTACTTGTTCCAAGGAATTGGTTCATTTTTAGTTACAATTAAGCAAAGATTTCAAAATCTATTTACAAATTGAATTAGTTAATTTCAGATATGCTATATTACTGGATAATGAACTACTCTACAAATTAGAGGCAAAATAATTCCAAAATTTTCTATTAATATAATAAATTTATTCTACTTAAATAGAAATGAGGGAAATAAGAATAGAAAGATTTTTAGATAAAATTACACTTTATTAGAATAAGTATTATGTGTAGGTAGCTTTATTTGGTGAGCAGAGCAATGAATTTGGGATCAAGATACATGATTTGGGAACCTGGGTTCTGTCACTAATTACTCTGATAATCTTGCACAACTAACTTTATCTCTCTAATCTTTAATATTAATCATCTATTAAAAATGAGGTAGTATTAGGAATGTTCTTCTACACCATAATTTTTAAAATATGGTTTGGGATCCCACATGGAGTCATGTAATTGAGTGTAGAGGTTGTAAAATTATGATTTGTTATCAGTAAATGTTTTATTTGTATATTTTTTATATACTTATATACCCGGGGTAATGTAAAAAAAAAATTAAGGCAAAAAAAGGTTGCACAAGTAGAATCAAGTTAAGCTGTCTAAATATGCACTATTGCCTATGAAATCTTTTAGTTGTCTTTAAATAAATAGAAAAATGGCATGACCAGCCTGAATAGGTTCCATAGTATTGGAAGAGATCCTGTAATTCTAAATATTTTAGAGAGTAGAAGAATTTGATGCAGAAAATAAAGGAATGGAGAAACATCCTTTTGAACCTTAAAAATTAAATTTCCAGTCTTTTAGTAGTTCATGGAACAGAAGGCTTTTGTAGGAAACAAGTCTTCTTCCTCCTTGGAACGGTAATGAAAATACCTAGTGAGAAGCTATCCAGCAGTGATCAAAAAAAAGACAAAACCAGTTAGTACAATTAGTGATTCCTTGAAAGTTGGTGATAAAGTTTCCATATGTCAACTGGACACAAATAATTGGGAAATACATATCATATTAGTATAAATATTTTGGCTACAATAATGGCTTTTGTTTTGAACATGGTCACATGATTAGTGCTAAATAGATCCCTCATAGCCTGAAGCATCAGATGAACAATTCATTTCAAAAAACATTTCCAACAACACCCAGGAAACCTGAAAAAAAATTAAAGTATTTATCAAAAATGTTCACTTTGGTCTCAGGAGATCCTCAGCCAAAATCTTAAAATTATATTTCTACTTTTCTTAACCAAAAAGCCCATAACTTGGTGCCAAATCAATCTACCTATTGACAAAGTTTACTAAAATGCTTAGTTCAGTGCCTGGCACATAGTAGGCTCTTAATCAGTGTTTATTGATTGATTTGCAAATGAAGCAGCCTCAGATCTGCTCCAGAACAACATGGTTCAGAATGGCAGTTAGTGTGTTGGAAGTGTACAGATAAGCTCAAGCTTTTGCAATTCCATTAAGTATCATGGCCTTTCATGATAAATTCAATGACCAGTTTGTACAGAACAAGTACTCTTCAAGTAGAAATGAAAGCTAATCAAATAGTTATCTGAGTAAAAATATTATATGATGAAATAGAAATGATTAGTCATCCATTGTTTACCTAGAGAACATTAGCAAACAGCAACTCACCAACTCCCAAGACAGCATATCACCAATTTTAGATAATTTTAGTTATAATTTTCTACCCCTTACATTGAATTTAAACCAATTTCTCTTTACTTTATTTCTCTTTAGTTTTGTCAACTAAAGTTTAAAAAAGTAAAGTTCTATCCTTCATAAAAATGAGATGAATTCTAATCTTTTTTCCACATTGCAAATATTTTAAATGCTTTAAGAGAGCTATGTTATTGCCCTTAAGTCTGTATATGTCTAAACTAAATATCATCAGTTTTTTTTTTTTTAAACTGGTCATTATATTGTTTGGTCTTGAGGACTTTCAACATCACTCTTCTTTGATTTGCCTTTAACTTGCTAATGTCTTTCCTATGGGATCACATTGCTACAGAATAAAGAAAGATTACTGATTACCTTGTTCAGTATATTGAGCATTTTCGTGAATCCGGTGATAAAAACCAACTATATTTGTTGGCATGTTATACTGCTTATCCATACTAGGTTTTCATATTTTTCTTTTTTGCACTTTTTTTTCTTTTCCAGTTACATGTAAAAACATTTTTTTTTTGGTTACACATGCACATTCATTTTTTCACATATTTCCTAATAAATCATGTTGGGAGAGAAAAATCAGAACAAAAGGGAAAAACCATGAGAGAAAAAAAGAGGAAAAAGAAAACAATTTGCATAATATATGTTGATTTACATTGTATCCATAGTTCTCTCTCTGGATATGGATGATATTTTCTATCCAAAGTTTATTGGTATTGTCTTTGGTCACTGAATTGCTAAGAAGAATGAACTCATTAATAGTTGATCATCACACAATCTTGCTATTGCTTTATACAATATTTTCCTGGCTTGTTTCACTCTGCAACAATTGATGTAAATGTTTTCAGGCCTTTTCTAAAATCAGCCTATCATCATTTATTAAAGAATGATAATATCCCATTACTTTCATATACTACAACCTATTCAACAATTCTCCAATTGGTAGGCATCTACTAACTTTCCAATTATTTGCCACCACAAAAAGAGCTGCTATACATCTATTTAAAACCATGAGCAAGCATCATATGTAATCAGGACAAACTAGAACGATTCCCAATAAGATCAGGAGTGAAACAAAGCTGTCCACTGTCACCACTACTATTTAATATTTTATTAGAAATGTTAGCTTTGGCAGTAAGAGAAGAAAAAAGATCTTAAAGGAATTAGAGTAGGTAATGAGTAAACCAAATTATCATTCTTTGCAGATGATATGTTAGTATACATAGAGAACCTTAGAGACTCAACTGAAAAACTACTAGGAACAATTCACAACTTTTTTTGAGATTCTATTAAGCTTCAAACTCTTCTGTTTCTTTTATGGTTACATTTATTTAATTCTGAGAGGGCAAGGTTGAGATCTTCCACTAGTATAGTTTTACTCTGTATTTCTTCCCATAATTGGCTTAAAACCTTCTCTAAGAATCTGGATGTTCTACCACATGGTGCATATATATTTGGTATAGATACTTCATTATTTAAGGTACCTTTTAAAAAGAAGTAGTTTCTTTCCTTAAGTCTTTTAATTAGATCTATTTTTATTTTTGCTTTATTTGAGATCAGAATTGCTACCTGCTTTTTTTTTGCTTTGAACCATAATAAATTCTGCTCCAATCTTTTACCTTAATTCTGTATTTATCTCTCTGTTTCAAATTTGTTTCTTATAAACAACTTCTGCCCTTATTTCTGTAGATCCTCTTCTCTTCTCTTACCCCTTTTTCCTATTGTTTCTGCCTTTTCTTCTATCCAGCCTTTTCTTTTTCTGACTTTTCTCCTTCTACTTTCTTATACCATATGATAAATTTTTATACCCAACTGCATGAAAATGTTATTCCTCTGGGGCAGCTAGGTGGCGCAGTGGTTAGAGCACCAGCCCTGAAGTCAGGAGGACCTGAGTTCAAATCTGGTCTCAGACACTTCCTAGCTGTGTGACCCTGGGCAAGTCACTTAACCCTAATTGCCTCAACAAAAAAAAGCAAAAAAAAAAAAAAAAAAAAAAAAAATGAAAATTTTATTCCTCCTTTTAGTCGAAACTGAGGAAATCAAGCTTCATATGATAATCCCCCTTCCTTCTTTACCTCTATTGTAATAGGTCTTTTGTGCCTCTTCATATGATCTAATTTATTATATTTTGCTTCCCCTTCCCTTTTCTCCCAGTACAATCCTTTTCGATCCATTAAAGCCTTTTTCTTTGATACCATAACATCAAAGTCAATTAATGCCCTTGCCCTCTGTTTATGTATGCCCTCTTGAAATTCCCTAAGAAAAGATATTTGTCAAGAGTTGCAAGTATCATTTTCCCATTTAAGAAAGTAAAAGATTTTAACCATTAAATATTTTTTTCTTTCCTGTTTACATTTCTCTGCTTCTCTTGAGTCCTGTTTTTGAAGATCAGATTTTAGTTTTGCTCTTTTCAATAGGAATGTTGGGAAGTTCCTTACTTTCCATCCCCTGAAAGATGATGCACAGTCTCACTGGGTAGTTGATTCTTTGTTGTAAACCCAAGTCTTTTTGCCTCTCCAGGAAAACGGTATACCAGCTCCTCTGATCTTTTATTGTAAAAGCTGCCAGAACTTAGGGAATCCTGACTACAGTTCCTCATTATTTGTTATTTTTTTCTGACAGCTTACAATATTTTTTTTTCTTTGAAATGATAGTTCTAGAGTTTTGAAACAATGCTTCTTAGGGTTCTCCTCTGTGGGTTCTCTTTCCAGAAGTGATTGATAGAGTCTGTCAATAACTATTTTGTTCTCTGGTTCTAGTATATCATGGCAATTTTCCTTGATGATCTCTTGAAAAATGCTACCCAGTAAACTTTTTTGGTGATGGCCTTCAGATAGATGAATAATTGTTTAAGATCCATTTTCCAGGTCTATATCCAGGATCTATTTCCCAGGCCAGCTGCTTTTCCAATGAGCTATTTTATGCTTTCTTCCATTTTTTATTTTGTTTTAGTTTGTTTGATTGATTGTTGATATCCAATAGAGTCATTAGTTTCCATTAGCCCCATTCTAATTTTTATCACATGATTTTTTTTCACTTAGCTTTTGTATCTCTTTTTCCATTTGATTAATTCTCTAATTCTTCATTGGTCATACATTCCTCCCTTCTCCAAAGATCTGATAAGTAAACTATCTCTCACTCTCCTAATTTGTTTATAGTATTAGCCTTTGCACCTAAATAATATACCCATTTTACCTTCTTTTGCTGTAGGGTATGAGATGTGAGTGTTGTTTCATTCATTAGAATTTTTTTTTTGCATTTGGCCAGTTATAATTTTTAAAGAATTGTTTTCTGCAGCCAAATTTTCCAAGTTGTTGATTCTCTTTTGCATACCTCTCGTTGCTTTTCCCAGGTTTTCTTTTACTCTCTTACTTGCTTTTAAAAATCCTTTATGAGTGATTCCAAGAAGTAGCTTTGGAATTCAGACCAAATCAAATCACCCTTTGAGATTTCTTATGTGGACATTTTGTCGTTTCCTGAGATGGCGTTTGGGTCTTCCCTGTCATCATAGTAGCTTTCAATTTTTTTTTTAAGCTTGTTTTATTTATAAAACATATGCATGGGTAATTTTTCAACATTAACCTTTTTAAAGTCTTCTGTTGCAAATTATCCCCTTCTCCCCATCCCCTCCCCTAGATGGAAGGCAGTCCAATACATATTAAATAGTTTAAAATATATACTAAATCCAATATATGTATATATATTTATACAGTTATCTTGCTGCACAAGAAAAATCAGAACAAGAAGGAAAAAACTGAGAGAATGCAAGCAAACAACAAAAGAGAGAGTAAGAATGCTATGTTGCAGTCCACATTCAGTTCCCATGGTCCTCTCTCTGGGTGTAGATGGCTCTCTTCATCACTGAACAATTAGAAGTAGTTTGATTCATCTCATTGTTGAAGAGAGCTACATCCATCAGAACTGATCATTATATAGTCTTGTTGTTGCCATGTATAATAATCTCCTAATTCTACTCTTTTCACTTAGCATCAGTTCGTGTAAGTCTCTCCAGGCCTCTCTGAAATCGTCCTGCTGGTCGTTTCTTACAGAACAATAATATTCCATAACATTCATATACCATAATTTATTCAGCCATTATCCAATTGAGGGGCATCTTTTCAATTTCCAGTTTCTTGCCACTACAAAAAGTGCTGCCACAAACATTTTTCCACATGTGGGTCCCTTTCCCTCCTTTAAAATCTCTTTGGGATATAGGCCCAGTAAAAAACACTGCTGGGTCAAAGGGTATGCACAGTTTGATAACTTTTTGAGCATTGTTCTAAATTGCTCTCCAGAATGGTTGGATCTGTTTACAACTCCACCAACCAATGTATTAGTATCTCAGTTTTCTTACATCCCCTCCAACACTCATTAGAAAATAGAAAAGATAAACATGAGCATTTTCAAAAGGTGGCAAGTTAGGAATGAGGAGATAGAGCTTCATATGTTTGTGGACTAGTCTTTGTACTTTTTTCTCTTTTGAACAAGAAATTGACAGATTCATCATTCTTCATATCATTCTTTGTCATTTTAAATTATACCACTGCAGAAACAAAAATCATATTTTTTTCATACAAAATAGAAATGTTTAAATTTTAGACAAAAAATTACAAGAATGGGTTGCTTATTTCTCAAATGTTTCATTTTCTTGTCATTATCATATTGAGATTTGGCAGGTTTCCCTGTTATAGTTATACAATTCTTTCAGCATACCAGATGCTCTGCATTTTATAATGTATGGATTTTTGAAAATCCTGCAGGTGATTTGGTCTATATCTAGAATAATAGCTGTCTGAGTCAGATTTATAAATTTTCTGGAAAGCCAAAGACAACTAAAGCATGCTGTCAGCATCAAGCCATTTACTAAGATAACAGTGGGGACAATTTGCTCCCTTTCCAGCTTTTACACCTGCTCCATGCTGCCAGTGGCAAGGTTTTTATATTTTCAAATGTTTACCACTTCTCAACTGTCAAGGGGAAAAGTATAAGAAAATATTAAAAAAAATTTCTTCTTCAAAATTATGGGAAGTTAAAACATTTGAGTGTTAAAATATAAAAGTAAATAAATTAATATTTTCATATTATTAAATGTTAAAACTTTAGATTCCAAAAACAGCAGGATCATAATTATGTTGCACATTCTTAGAGTTGAAAAAATCCTTTGAGAACATCGACTCTGAAATTCCTACCCCAATGCAATGATTCTCTCTAGTACTTCCCTGACAAGTAACAATCTATCTTCTGCTTGAATAGCTCAAGTGATGATATTGTAGAGACAACCTGTTACAATTTCAGACCGTTCTGATTGGCACCAACTTCTTTTTTTTACCCTGAGAAGTAATGTGGTAGCTTCTACCAGAAGAGCATCTATCTGTTGGTCCTAGTTCTTCCCTCTAAGGCCCTAAAGATTAAATCTGTGTTTTTTTTCCTTCCAAATTACAGCACTTCAAGATATAATAAACCTTCTAAATAGAAAATGTTATGGAAGTACTGAATCTCCCATTCATCACTTGTTCAAAGAATGATTGAATGACCTGTGTTTTGCAAATAGTAAACACTTAATTGAAGTTTGTTGGATTACTTTTTGCAGAAAGTATGACCCCTTGCCAGGGATGTGATAGTAGTGCTGGAGTTTCACGTTGTGGTTATAACACCTCACCTAAAAGATCCTGTTCAACTTTAAAAGATTCTGTGAAATTTTACTTGCTTTTCTCTAATTCTTATCTTCAGAATTTCTGCTGCCACTAAATCTCCATATTACATAGCTTCAAATCCATGAAGGTCACAATTTAAAAAGATATGTTCAAAATTGTGAATGCCCTTAACCAAATGTGATATTCACTACAGAACATAATGGTCTTACAATCAGAAATTTAAATGTCTATAACCTACACTAATCTTTTTAATTTTATGCTTTATCTTATAATGCAAGTGATTTTGAATTCTTGAAAGAGGCCTTTGGCAGGTCCTCTCAAGTTAGAAAATCTTGAAGTTCAAGCCCAATCATGTCAAATTATTTAAAGTCAGACCATCTTGTTTTTTTTTTTGTTTTGTTTTGTTTTTGTTTTTGTTTTTTTTGTTTTTTTTTTTGTTTTGTTTTGTTTTTTTGCTGAGGCATTTGGGATTAATTGACTTGCCCAGGCTCACACAGCTAGGAAGTATTAGGTGTCTGACAACAGATTTGAACTCTGGTCCTCCTGACTTCAGGGGTTGGGCTCTATCCACTGTGCCACCTAGCTTCCCCCCAATTATTTCTTTTAAAGCAAGAATGGATATTTATTCCTGTCATTTCTAGTTTAGCAACTAGTTTTTCCTTCTTGAACAGAATCAAGGCTGTCATTTCTCCTGTTTTTGATTAGTGGAATTATCACAAAGACAAGCTGGAATTTATAATCATCCTCTTTTTGGCTGTGTGAACTACAAAAGTTGAATTCAACCAGCATTATTATGTATTTCTTTCATCCCAGTCTTTTGATACAATTTATTGTTGTCATCTCTCTCCCTCTATCCTTCTTATATGTCTAGATGATTTTTATTATACTCTCAGGAAAAAAATAACTTTATTTCACTCTTCATTGATCAGATTCTTTTCTTTCTTTGCTTTGAAATTTTTGTTTGTTTAGTTTTTCTTCTACTACATATTGATTCTCAATTCAGAGTGAATGTTTTGTCTATTATTTCTTTTCAATATTCTTCAGAGGTCATACTCCATCTATTATCCCCATTCAATCAAAAATTCATCATAATTACCAAAGGTTGGTCCTTAAACCGAGATATGGCTGTTTAGGAAGCTCCCAGATCATTCTTTTTTTTTTTTTTAAGCTTTTTATTTGTATAACATATATATGGGTAGTTCCCCAAATTGATCTTTACAAAGCTTTCCAATAAAAATTTTACCTCCAGTCCCCTCCCCTCCCCTTGATGGCAGGAAGTCCACCACATGTTAATAATGTTGAAATGCTTGAGAAGTTATGCAAGAAAAATCCCATCTACAAGAAAATAAAAAGAATCAGAGAAAGGCAACACAATGCAAGCAAATGTCAATAGAGATCATGAAAATGTTACGTTGTGGTCCA
>JAJPUD010002389.1:30343-76011 GCA_023553655.1 Myrmecobius fasciatus | reverse complement strand
AGAAAGAAAGAAAGAAAGAAAGAAAGAAAGAAAGAAAGAAAGAAAGACCAATTTTGTCTCAGGGGAGAATATTTTTTAAAAGTTCTTTTTCAACATTTTTACAAGATTTTTTAAACACAATTTTATTATGGTAGTGGTGGCTTCTGTAGTTTTATAGTTTAATGTAACATCCTGAATGCATTTAATTTTTGTCTTTATTCCTTACAGCAACTATTGTTATGAAAGATGAAATCTCATAAATAATAAATATTAAATAAGAGGAGAAAAATAAAACCCCTTACAACACATCATTGTATAATAATACTGTATTTTACATTTATATTGTGTTTCATAAGTTTCAAAATGTTTTATAGGTTATCTAACTAGAGTCAAATTAGCTTTTTAAGGTAGAAAGTTCAGATATCATTCCCATTTAAGGCACAAAGAAGTCAAATGTGCATAACTCCTCTCTGGCAAAACTGGGATTCAAACAATTAGATTCCAAGTTGAATAGACTTTTGACTCCCCTTTATCCTTTCAATTTAATTCAACAAATATGATTTGAGAACCTATATTGTGCTACCCACTGAACCAGATATTGGTGATATAAATACAAAAGTGAGATTGTCCCATTTCTGAAGCAGTTTAGATTATAGGGGAAGCAAGTAAATCGATTTTTTTTTTTAATGAGACTAGCCAAAATAGCAGAATACCAGGAAAGAGTAAGACTCAATTTTTCCCTGCACCCAAGGCTATTACAAGGCAGCCTCTTTAACATGCTCATAAAAATTTGAATCCTTCAAGGAAACAGGACATGGGATTCAACCACCAAGACTAAGGAAAGGGGAGGGAGAGTTCAGACATAGTTCTTGAATTAAGAAAAGACACTCCTCCCCCTTTTCCAGTCTGGTTCTAGGTGGGGCCAGTAGTATCAGTGGGATTGGGTGTGATTTATATTTAAGTTGCCTCCTATTAGTAAATTTGCTCTGATTTATTTAGATCACCTTTGGGAGGGGATCTGAGACGACTTCCAGTGGAAGGGCCATCAGTATTTACTCAGAAGGAGCAAACAAATAGAATAGCATAAAAAAGCATTATGAGACCAGAATAAGCAAAGCCTCTAAGGAAAAAAAAAAAGATTGCCTACAAAATAATTTAGAAATAAAAAAAATCAATAGTTTAATAAATGTTAAAATGTTAGATTATAAGAATGAGAGTAGTAGACAAAATAATTTGAAAAAAATGAGAATTATAGAGGAGGATTCAGAAAGAGAAGAATGTATGAATTGAAACAGAATAAAACAAAAAAAAAAACAGAAAATATGGTAATGCCATGATTTTCTTCAATTAGATAAAAAGCTTCCAAACATTCCTCCATGAAAAGACAAAAGCTGAAAAGAAAATGTGATGCAAACATGGGAGTCAAAAAGAACATATGCACATAAATCCAAGGGAAGAATCAGAAAGGACTTTTTAGGAGCACTCTACAATTTAATGTAGGAAAACTGAGGCAAAGGTGCCTTTAATTCCCTATTTTTCCCCAGGGGTAATAGAATAAACAAAACAGAGAAGCTGGGAATGATTTTTGTAATGTTTTGACAAAAATAAAAGAATAAACAAAACCCAGAGGAAGGGGAGTGATATCCTAAGGGAAAAGAAAAGGGTGAGAGAACATATTATCTCACATATATTTCTACACAGATGGAAGGATCCAAGGCCCAATTCCCCAGCTGGGACCTTGAAAGTATGATGAAAAAAACACAGAGTTGGTGTAGCTTAGTTTAGGAAGTTCTTGAAGCACTGTGATAGAAGGGTGCTTCTTCTATGCAGTCTGCCTCACAATTGGCTCTTAAACTTCATCTGCATGAAGGACAAGCTTAGTCAGAATATATAGAGGCAGATCTTCTTCATAGTCATCTGAGCCCATTTAAGTATTATGTATGATACATAACTACTGTATGAGCCTGAGATTTTTTCTGTGTCCTAATTCAGAGAACTTCATTCTAAGTGAAGAAATTATTCAAAAAATCAAAGAAGAAAAAGGAATGATTGAAGATGAGATGAAGAAAGAAATAAAGGAAGAGGTAGATTCACACAGTGTTTTTATCTTCAGAAAATCTGGGGAAAGGAATTAAAAGTTCATTAGCAAAGAGAAAAAAAAACAAGTTCATCAGATTCTGGGTCTAAAGAAGTGCAGATATGAGAATGGAAGCAGCTCACAGAAAAAGGTCTTAAAAGCAACAGTAATTCTACTAGTCCAAGTATAGCTGACTGTAGTCAGGATATTACTAATAACTGAGATAAAAAAAAATAGAAAGAATTATGAAGCTTCCTGAAGTTGAAGGAATTTTTAACAAGTTTTTATTAAATGACCCAAATTACTCAGGTGGGTGGTAGGGAGAATGAAAATATTACTAAGAAGAGTCTATTTGGTGGCAGTAGGATATTTGTTGAATATTATTAGCCTTTTCTGATTTCCCAAGATAAAATGAAGGTTTGCAATTAAGAACTTAAAAGAATTTTTGACCATATACATAAACAGACTATTTGTGGATTCTTTATATTTTTGAAGTCAAAATTAATTTCTTAAAAATATCCTGACCTTTAAGCATTATCAGATTTCCCTAATTTGGTATCTGAAACCACTGTAGGATCAAAAAACTTTTATCATAGTAAAATAAACAACAAAGTGAATGGGGAGACAATTCAGAGAATCTCTTTCAAATGGACAATCACCATATAGTAAGTAAAGAATCATTCTCAAATATATAGCTCTGAGCTAGAAGTAATAAATATAGTTATTCTCTTTAATTCTTGAAGAACAAAATTATAGTCTCCCTTTCTGACTTCCCTTTCTTTAATTCTCAACTAAAATCTCATCTTTTACTGAAAGTTATCCTCAAACTTTGCTAATTCCAGTTCCTTCCCTCTATCAACAGTTTCCTCTTGCTCCTACTCCCCATTTGTAATTTACTGTGTGTGTGTGTGTGTGTGTGTGTGTGTGTGTGTGTGTGTGTGTGTGTGTAAGAAAAAAGAGGCCACCCAATGTTGTGACTGATAAGGAGGGACATAGCTTAATGACTAACAGACTAAATTCATTAAAAAACAAAAACAAAGACTATAATGCTAAAGATCAGCATTATAAATTGCTGTTCCATAAGGCCTTTTGAAAGAATGACAAGCTCTTGATCATATATTCAAACGAAGGTTGTTCATTAATCAATCAATAGTAGCTAAAAGAATGTCAATTGTTATGTTAGAAATAGTAATAACAATAAAAGTTTTTATTATTATTATTATTATCTACCCACCGAAATAAACATTACTTCCATCAAACATGTCCACTCAATGGCATTGTGGGTCTGTAAACATTTTCTGACTGAATGGTTCATGACTCAAGTGATTTGAATCACATTCTAGTATCACAAAATGTGATGGAATGTGTAAATCTTTCCAGGCTTTTTAAAAATCAGCTTGTTCATCAATTTTTATCAAACAATAATATTCCATTAGCTTCATATACCACAAGTTGTTCAGCCATTCACCAATTGATGGGCATCTACTCATTTTTTCTTTGCTACCACAAAAAGAGCTGCTACAAACATTTTTGAACATGTAGGTCCTTTTTCCCCCTTTATGATTTCCCTGGGATACAGACCCAATAATGGCACTGCTGGGCCAAATGTTATGCACCCTTTCATAGCCCTTTGGCCATAGTTCCAGATTGCTTTCCAGAATGGTTAGATCATTTGATCATGTGATTTAGAATATTTTATCATAAAACTACAGATGACTTTAATTTCATTACCTGAAAATTTTCTATTGATATCCTTTGATCAATTGGGGAATGATTTGTATTCTTACAAATTTGACACAGTTTTTTTATACATTTTAGAAATGAGACCATTATCAGAAATACTGATTGTAAAGATTTTTTCCTAGCTTTGTACTTTCCTTTTAGTCTTCTTTCTGTTGGTTTTGCTTGTGCATTGGGGCCCACAGACAGCAGATAGCAGGGGCAGAGTTCTGAGGATGCTCGGAGGTGCACTCTGCCTGAGTCCGCCCCTCAGGAGGGCAGGGACGGTATTGAGTATGCCTCAGTAACAAGGAAGAGCCTCCTCACCCCTGTTATACTGTGAATGGGGCTCCTCCCTCCTGGATCATGTGAAGTGGATAAACACTGACTAGGGGGAAGGGCTCCTCCCTCCTGGACCAGGTGAGGAGGGAACTACCCTCCTGGATTACCTGGAGTAGGAGATGATATAAGAGAGTAAACAGAGACGCCAGGGAGCACTATCTGCATTAGGGGCACCATCTGCACTACTGGCACTTAGCTATGTAACATCAGGCACTGCCTGGGGGCACTATCGGGACTTAAGCACTACTGGCAGACTGCCAACACGCTGCCAGGTAACATCTAGCATTGCCATGTAATAGAGAACTTCAGTTTGTGATATCCCGAATAAATAAGACCTGCTGTTAGCCAGCCTTGTGTATCTCAGGTGTTCTGTGAGGATAATTCCCTGCTTAAGAGAAGCAGGGTCGGAGACTCCGAAGACGTGGGAAATAGGTAAGAAACCAGTTGACTCCCATCCAGGTGAGTGACGGGGAGTCTGCCCTGGACTAGGAGAACGTTGGGTAGTTTAGGTCCCCCAATGAGGTGGGCGGGCGGGACTTAATGCTTGTGCAAAAACTTTTTAATTTTATTTAATCAAAGTTGTCCATTTTATCATTCATAAGTTTCTCCAATTCTTCTTTGGTTATAAATTCCTCTCTTTTCCAAAGATGTGATAGGTAAATTTTCCCTTGTTCTCCTCATTTGTTTATGGTATCATCCTTTATGTCCAAACCATGTATCCATTTTGACTTTATTTTAATATGGGGTGTGAGTTATAGATGTAAGCTAAGTTTCGGACATATTATAGTTTTCCCAGTAATTTTTGTGAACTACTGAGTTCTTATTCCAGAAGCTGGAGTTTGGCAGTTTATCAAATGCTAGACTCTATAGGCTTTGATTATTGTACGCTGTGTGTCTAATCTATTCCACTGATCCACCACTCTAGTTCTAGGCCATTACCAAATGGCTTTGATGACTGCTGCTTTATAACATAGTTTTAGATTTGGTACTGCTAAGTCACCATCTTTGTATTTTTTATCATTCATTCACTTTGTTTTTTCCACAGGAACTCACTTTGTTAATATTTTTTTCTAATTCTCTAAAACATTTTTTTGGAAGCTAGATTGGTGTGGCACTGAACAAGTAGACCAATTTATGCAGAATTGCCATTTTTATTATAGTAGCTCATTCCAGATGTGAACAATATTTTTCCAGTTGTTTAGAACTGACTTTATGTGAGAAGTGTTTTTTTTATTATTACAGATTTTTGTTTTCACAACATATGCATTGATAATTTTCAACATTAACCCTTGCAAAACTTTGCGTTAAAATTTCCCACTCCCTTCCCTCCACCCCCCCCAGATGGCAAACAATTCAATATATGTTAAACATGGTAACAGGATATGTTAAATCAATATTTGCTTATATATTTATACAATTATCTTGCTGCACAAGAAAAATAAAATCAGAAAAGAAAAAAATGATAAGCAAATAAAATGAAGGAAACAAAAAGAGTGAAAATGTTATGTTGTGTTCTTTTTTCATCACAAGATTATTGGAACTGTCCTAAATCATTTCATTGTTGAGAAGAGCCATGTCCATCAGATTTCATTACCATATAATTTTGTTGTTTTTATGTGCAATGATCTCCTGGTTCTGCTCATTTCCCTTAGCATCAGTTCATTTAATTCTCTCCAGGAAATCGCCCTGCTAATCTTTTCCTATAGAACAATAATATTCTTAAACCATAACTTATTCAGTCATTCTCCAACTGATTGGCATCCACTCAGTTTCCAGTTTCTTGCCACAAACATTTTTTTACATGTGGGTCCCTTTCACTCCTTTATTATCTTTTTGGGATATAAGTCCAGTAGAAACACTGCTGGGTCAAAGGGTATGCATAGTTTGATAGCCTTTTGGGCATACTTCCAAATTGCTCTTCAAAATGGTTGGATCATTTCACAACTCCACCAACAAAGCATTAGTAAGCCAGTTTTCTCATGTCCCCTCTAAGATTCATCATTATCTTTTCCTGCTATCTTAGCCATTCTAAGAGATGTGTAGTGGTACCTCAGAATTGTCTTAATTTGAATTTCTCTGATAAATAGTGATTTAGAGCACCTTTTCATATGACTAGAAATGGTTTCTATTTCTTTGAGAAGTGTTTTCTAATTGTGTTCATAAAATTTGTCGTGGCAGGTAGTCCCCTAAGTAATTTATTTTGTCTACAGTAATTTTAAATAGAATTTCTCTTTCTCTTTCTATCTATTGTTGATAGACCATGTCAGTAGTATATAGCAATGCCGATGATTTGTGGGGATTTAATTTGTATACTGCATCTTTGCTCATTCTGTGAATTGTTTCTAGTAGGTTTTTGGAAGATTTTCTAGGATTCTTTAAGTGTATCATCATATCATCTTCAAAGAGAAATGGTTTTATTTATTCATTGTCTATTCTAATTCTTTTAATATCTTTCTTTTCTTTTCTTTTCTTATTGCTAAAGTTCAAATTTCTAGTATAATATTGGATAATAGTGGTGAAAATGGGCATCCTGAACTTCTATATAATGTTTCACCCCTGAACTTATTGGAAATGCATGTACCCTCTTTCCATTACAAATAATGCTTGATGTAGGTTTTACATAGATAATGTTTATATTTTAAGGAAAATTTCCTTTATCCCTATGCTCTTACTAGTACTTTTTTACCCACCCCACCCAGTAATTTATCTATCACCCCCCTTCCTTCTTTTAGTAGTGCTTTTTTTAACTCACTAAACCCACTATCTTGTCTTCTATCAACCCCCCCTTTTTCTTTCCCCTAATGTTTCTGCCTTACTTTCTATACTATCTCTTCTTTTTCTTTACCTCTTTCTCATCCTACTTTTTTATAGGGTTAGATACATTTCTGTACTCAACTGAATGATCAAGTTATTCCCTTTTAGAGACAAATTTGATGAGATCAAGCTTCAGACAATGCTTATCCCCCTCCCTTCTTTCCCTTTATAGTAATAGGTCTTTTGTGCCTGTTCCTGTGAACTAATTTGTCCCAGTATACCTCTCCTTTTCTCTTTTTCCAGCAGATACATTTTCCAACTTTTACATCCTTTTCTTTGATGTCATCACATCAGAGTCCATTCACAACCATACCATCAGTCCATGTGTCACTTTTTCTGTCTGCCCCAGTGACATACAGTTCTCAAGAGGTACAGATCTTGTTTTCCCATCTGGGGATATAAACAGTTTAACCTTAAAATAATATATTTTTCCTCCTGTTTACCTTTCTATGCTTCCCTTGAGAGCTGTGTTTGTAGATCAAATTTTATGTTTAGTTTTGTTTTTTTTCAAAATCAAACATTTGATCATATGTTCATATGAAGGTTGTTAATCAACCAGTATTTGTTGAGCACCTACTATATTCCAGGAACTAAGCTATGTGCGAGGATTAAAAGAGAGACAAAATTCAGTCCTTACCTCCAAGGAATTTTTGACCTAAGTGGGGAAAGAGCATGAAGAACATGGAAACAAAAACGCACATACACATACAGAAAGAGAAAACTGCATGAAGGAAAACAAAACAAAACAAAACAGAAAAATAGAAATAATTAGCCAAAGGAAGAAGCTGGAATTAGGAAGGGTTGAGGAAGGCTTCCCACAAAAAAAAAAGATTTTAGTTGGGACTTAAATGAGATGAGTAGTTGGTAGGGACAGCAGAAGAAGCAAAATATTTTAGCCATGTAGTTAGCCAGAAAAAGTATTATAAGCTTAGAAATGTAATAGAAATATAAGATTTATATCACTCATATGTTGCTTATATGGCATTATTTCACCTCCCTTTTATGCCTCTCAAAATGTAATTTCATTCACAGAAATACACTTGAAATTAGTTGTGGCTCAGTAAAAAAAAACATACTAACTATGGATTAGAAAATGGTAGTGTAACATCCCATATCTGATCTATACTACCATGATGATCTTGGCTAAAATTCAAAATTAGACAAAGCAAAAAAAGCTTTCTGGCCCTTAGTGTCCTGGCCTGTAAAACAAAGCCATTAAACTTGGTCCCTTCCAGATCTAATCTTTTATTCTCAGAAAACATAATTGATATTTTGTACTTTATAATTTTTCCAATTGTTACTGATATTTAAATTATTTTTAAAGTCTTGATAATACTTTAAAACATATGTGGTAGATGATTATGTAAGAGAATAACCTCATAAGTTCTCTTTATATGTTAGATTCTTTTTTTCACATAAAATCTTTGTCTTGGTGATATGATCAGTCTTGAAAAGCAAAGATTATTTATTTATAAAGATTTCTTTATGATGCAGTATCTAGTATACCATAAAGGACTTCTTTATGATTCAATATAGCAAAATAGTTGTATTTATTTGTCTATTGATACAGTTTATGGACCATGAACCAGATGCTGCAATCTGCTCAAATGAAGTAATAAAAATATCTTCAGACATTTTGCCATTTTCTTTTGTCTGAGCTAAGGGTGTAAAGATTTAACTATGCATGAATACTTTAATTAAGGAATTCATTTAATGTCTTTTGTTCTACTTCCATGTAGCAGGTATTCAGATAATTAATAGAGGAAGAAGTTGAACTAAGTTTAAATATGATAATTAAAGTGGAGATAAGCCAAAATAGGAAAAATAGGCAAATGAAAGTAAACTTGATCCATGAGCCATAACATGCTCTCAGTCTCATATAATCCCCTTTTCTCCAAGTGCTTCATATAATAACGCATGAAGGAGTGAGCCTGAACTAAGAGTAGTAGGATGAGGGGAGAGAAAACTCATTTTAAGAATTACTAATCCTCTTGACAGCCTACTAATGGACTACCTATGTGTATTTCTTTCCCTTAAAAATCCACTGCCCTTGGACTAAGTTCTATATCCTGGCCCTGATACTCAATAACATTTGGGAAAATAAATTAGCATATCTGACTCCTGGTTTCCATGGTTGTCACTGGCAAATTCTAGGGGGAGAGGAATAATATTTTCACTACATTACTCATAGGGTAATTGGAAGGAAAGTACGTTGCAATCTCTAAAGCACTATGTAAATGTAAATATTGTTAGTAACTTATGGCAATTCAAATTTGCCCAGTGGCTAGATACTGTATTTATAATACTGTGATTTCCAAATTTTGCAGAAATTCAAAATTTGATTTTGTAAAAACTTTAATGTATTAAGTCCAGAAGGTTGTTTAAAATATTAAGGCATTCGTTCTGGAGAACAATTTGGAGCTATGCTCAAAAAGTTATCAAACTGTGCATACCCTTTGACCCAGCAGCATTTCTATTGGGCTTATATCCCAAAGAAATCATAAAGGAAGGAAAAGGCCCCACATGTGCAAGAATGTTTGTGGCAGCCCTTTTTGTAGTGGCTAGAAACTGGAAATTGAATAGATGCCCTTCAATTGGAGAATGGCTGAATAAATTATGGTATATGAATACTATGGAATATTATTGTTCTGTAAGAAATGACCAGCAAGATGATTTCAGAGAGGCCTGGAGAGACTTACATGAACTGATGCTGAGTGAAATGAGCAGAACCAGGAGATCATTATACACAGCAACAACAGTACTATATGATGATTAATTCCGATGGACATAGCTCTCTTCAACAATGAAATGTTTCAAACCACCTCCAATTGTTCCCTGGAGAAAGCCATATACTCCCAGAGAGAGGGATGTGAAATGTGGACCACAACATAACATTCTCATACTCCTTGATTGATGTTTGCTTACATTGTGTTTCCTTTATCTGATATGTCTTTTGTGTAGATAAGATTTTTCTTGCACAACAATGATAAGTTTGGAAATATGTATACATATATTCGATTTGCCAATATTTTAACATAATTAACATGTAGTGGATATCCTGCCATCTAGGGGAGGGGTGGGGAGTTGGGGGGAAAATTTGTAATGGAAAGCTATGTAAGGGTTATTGTTGAAGAATTACCCACACATATGTTATGCAAATAAAATAAAAAAAATTGGAGAAAAAAAAAAAAAAAGAAACGACCAGCAGGATGATTTCAGAGAGGCCTGGAGAGACTTGCATGAACTGATGCTGAGCAAAATAAGCAGAAGCAGGAGATTATTCTACATGGCAACAACAATACTATATGATTATCAATTCTGATGTACATGGCTCTCTTCAACAATGTAATGTTTCAAACCAATTCTAATTGTTCAGTGAAGAAAACCATACATACCCAGAGAGAGGGATATGAAATGTGGACCACAACATAGCATTTTCATGCTCTCTATTGATATTTGCTTGCATTGTGTTTCCTTTCTCTAATTTTTTTTCTTGTAGATATGTTTTTTCTTGCACAACAATGATAACTGTAGAAATATGTATACATACACATATACATATATTCGATTTGTCAAGTATTTTAACATAATTAACATGTAGTGGATTTCCTGCCATCTAGGGGAAGGGTGGGGACTGGGGGGGGATTTGTAACAGAAAGCTTTGTAAGGGTCAGTGTTGAAGAATTACCCATACATATGTTTTGCAAATAAAAAGTTTTAATTAAAACAAAAAAAATTAAGGCATTAATATCCTGAGGAAATAGGTATTTATAGCTATTCAATCCTGGATATGAGCAAGTACAGATTTATATATTCTCTATATTAAATTTTCAAGTAAATAACCATGTGTTTATTATTTTAGATGTAAGAGCTAAGTGGTGTATTGCTTTAGAATTAGGAGTATCTGAATTTGGATCCTACTTAAGATAACAGCTATATCTATTTCTGTAAAGGGTTTGCTTATTCTTTTTGAACTGTGTCCTCTATAAAATAAAGGAAAGTGGACTTGTTGGCCACTTTGATTTCTTCTAGCTTTAAATCTATAATCATGTAATCCAAGGACAACACATTGGTAAAGAAAGTAGCAATGTCATTACAGTTTTTATTTTATATTTATTCACATAAAATCATCATATCTTGCTACTCTCCTTTCTCCATTATCTCATGAGTCCATCAATCAGAAGAATGTCTTAAACATCTAATCTTTGTCAGTAACTATAACAGACACTATGTATACAAGGACAAAAGTAAAGAATCTCTCCTTTAAAGAACTGGTTCAAATGCTAGATGAGTGGCATAACAGGTATTCCTATAAAAGTTTCTAATGAAATATATACAACAGAGATATAAGGCATTATTCCAGGAAAGAAGCATATTGTAAATCAATGAGTTGAGTGGTGAGGGAAGTTAGGCATTCTGAAACACAGTACATTCTAGGCAAGAAAAATAATTACTATCCAGGTATGTGAAAGTTTTTTTTAGTAAAAAGAAGAGATTACTTCCTAAAAATGATATGGAGGCAGATATGATAAGATTTGGCAACTAAGTAGATTTGGAGAATAAGTAAAATAGTCTCATTTTTGACATGTTGAGTTTGAAATATCTGTTTCACATCTAATTCAGTATGTCCAACACACAGCTGGTGATTTTTGGATGGAGTTCAGGAGAGAGATGAGAGTTCAAAAATGTAGATTTTAAAGTAATCAGAATAAGAATGTAATCAAACCCATGTGAGATAATATGAAAGGGACACACAGAGAGAGACAGAGAGGCAGAGAGACACAGAGAGGGAGACAGAGATAGAGACAGAAAACAGCAAACATTAGAGGTATAGAGAGAGAGAGAGAGAGAAGCATGGACACAGAGAAGACAGAAGTGGGCTTTCCTCTCTATTGACAAAGTACTATCTTTCATTTCATATTTGTAAATTGCTTACTATAAATCTACTGATAATTTCCTTTGATGTCTTTCTTCTTCCATAATTTCAAATTTTCATCACTATTATAAAATATTACATTCTGATTCAATTTTAACTATTGCAACAATGTAAGGCTATGAGACAGCAACAACACCATAATCATTTTCTTTTTAAAAAATATTTTATTCCCCCCCAGTTACATGTTAATAAAATTTTTACATTCATTTTTATAAGATTTTGAGTACCCAATTTTTCTCCATTTTTCTTCTCTCCTCTTCCAAATATAGTAGGTATTTTGATATAGTTACTTATATGTTTTATGTAAACATATATTTCCATATTATTACTATTTGTAAAATAAAAAATAAATTAAAAGTAAAAAAAAATAAAGAACATAAAATAAAGTAAGTGGATAAAATTTGCTATGATTTGCATTCAGAGCCCATCAGTTTTTTATATGGTTATGGATAATATTTTCTTTTGTGAATCCTTTGCATTTGATTTGGATCATTGTGTTATTGAGAAGAATTGAGCCAATCATACTTAATCATCACACAATCTTTCAAATACTGTGTGCAATGATTACCTAGCTTTGCTCATTTCATCAATTCATACAAATATTTTCAATTTTTTCTGAAACTTGCTTGTTCATAATTTGTTACTATATAAAATATTCCATCACATTCATATGCCACTGTTTGTCTACCTATTTCTTAATTGATGGGCATCTTCTAAGTGTTAAATTTCTTTTTAATTTTAGTTTTTTTAAATTCCCTCCATTTTAATAGTATTTTATATTTCAAATAACATGTAAAGATAATTTTCAACATTCATTTTTGCAAGATTTTGAAGAGAAAGAGAAAGAAAACAAACAAACAAACAAAAGTAAGTGAAAATAGTATGCTTAATTCTACATTCAGCTTCCATAGTTTTTTCTCTGGATGTGAATGACATTTTCCTTCATGAGTTTATTGGAATTGTCTTCAATCACTGTATTCAATCAACTAAGCCTATCATAGTTGATCATCACACAATTTTGCTGTTATTGTGTACAATGTTTTCCCTATTCTACTTGTTTTGTTTAGCATTAGTTCATGTAAATCTTTCCCAGTCTTTCTAAAATCATCTTTTTTATCATTTAAAAAAAATAGAATAAAAATAACTCATTATATTCACATACCACAACTTATTCACCCATTTTTCAATTGATGGACATCCCTTCAAATTTAAATTCCTTGCCATCACAAAAGGAGCTGCCACAAACATTTTTGGTCTCTTTTATGATTTCTTTGGCATAGAAACCTAGTAGATGTATTATTGTGCCTAAAGATATACAGTTAGCTGCCCTTTGGGTGTAGTTTCAAATTATTTTTTAGAATGTTTGGAGAAGTTCCCAACTCCACAAATAATACACTAGTATTCCAATTTTCTATATCTTCCCCCACATTTATCACTTTTCTTCTTGGTCATACTGGTCAATCTGATAGATATGACTTGGTATTTCAGAGTTGTTTCAATTGGCATTTCTCTATCCAAAAGTGATTTAAAATACATCTTCATATGCCTATAGATAGTTCTGATTTCCTCATCAGAAAATTGCCTATTCACATCTCTTGATCATTTATCATTTGGGAATCAGTTCTCTATATATTTGAGAAATGAGGCATTTATGAGGAGCACTTACTGTAAAGATTGTTGCCCAGCTTTCTCCTTTCCTTCTAATCTTGATTTGATCAGTTTGTTTAGACAAAAGCTTTTAAATATATATATGTGTATATATATATGTATATATATATTGCATAACATATTTATGGGTAGTTCCTCAACATTGATCTTTACAAAGCTTTCCGTTACAAATTTTACCCCCAGTCCCTTCCCCTCCCCTCGATGGCAGGACATCCACCACATGTTAATTATGTTAAAATACTTGACAAATCCAATATATGTATACATATTTCCACACTTATCATTGTTGTGCAAGAAAAATCATATCTACAAGAAAGAAAAATGAGATAAAGGAAACACAATGCAAGCAAACATCAATTGAGAGCATGAAAATGTTATGCTGTGGTCCACATTTCACATCCCTCTCTCTGGGTGTATATGGCTTTCTTCATTGAAAAATTGGAAGTGGTTTGAAACATTTCATTGTTGAAGAGAGTCATGTCCATCAGAATTGATCGTCATATAGTATTGTCGTTGCCATGTACAATGATCTCCTGGTTCTGTTCATTTCACTCAGGATCAGTTCATGCAAGTCTCTCCAGGACTCTCTGAAATCTTCCTGCTGGTCATTTCTTACAGAACAATAATATTTCATAACATTCATATACCATAATTTATTCAGCCATTCTCCAATTGATGGGCATCCATTCAGTTTCCAGTTTCTAGCCACTACAAAAAGGCCTGCCACAAATATTCTTGCACATGTGGGGCCCTTTCACTCCTTTATGAAAAGCTTTTAAATTTAATAAAATCAAAAATATTTCTTTAGCATTTCATAATGCCCTCTATCTCTTTGTTTGGTTATGAATTTTCCCCTTCTTACATATCTGACAGAATATTCCTTGTTCTATGTAATGTTCTAATTATCTCTTTATTTTCTTGTGAATTTTTTGGTTAGATGTGTCGCATTTTGAGAGGGAACAAGTGATGGTGTCTATTAGTATAGTTTTACCATTTTTCGTTAACTCAATTTCACCTTTAAGAATTGGGATACTGGGGGCAGAGCCAAGATGGCAGAGTGAAAACGTGACTCTCTGCGTCCTCCTCTGATCTTCTCTCAAACCAACAATAAAATAAGCCTCTGAACTGATCTTCAAGTCAACGAATGCAGAAATATTAGGACATTGCTTGTGGATATCTCTGAAGAACTTCATATAAGGTCTGTTTAACTCAGGCAGAGGGATAAACAGTGGACTTGGTGCAGACCGGAAGTGAGGGTGGGACTCAGCTCAGCTCATCCTGGCAGAAACTCCACACAACAAACTCCAAACACCTGGAGTATATCTGAGGCACTTGGCCTGATTGGGGGCAAGTGTTCTGGCAGGCTTGCCTTGTTTAAGGAGTAATTCCTACTTAGTCCTAGCCCCTACCAGCCCCCAGCAACTTAAGTTAATTTGCGGAATTGCCCCAGGGCAAACTGCCACAGCTGCCGCTTTTCTAGCCTTAAACAGACCTCCATGCTATCTATAAAAAAACAAAAAAAACCCCAAAAAAACGAAGAAGCAAAAGAGAGCTCTCACCATAGACAGCTTCTATCAAGAGAAAGAAGGGCAGACCCCAGATCCTGAGGTTCATTTAGATAAAATTCCAGAGTAAATCAGCAAGGACCATCACTGGTCCCCTTTTCAGGCCTTTCTGGAAGATTGCATAAAGAATCTCAAAAGAAAGCTGGAGGATAAATGGGAAAAAAAACTGAAATCAGTGCAAGAAGGATACAATATCTTGCAAGAAGGATATAATGCCCTTCAAAAGAGATATGAAAAAAACACCAATGTATTGAAAAATAAAATTAGTGAAGTGGAAAAAGAGTGCAATGAACAAAAAAATTCAATTGGCCAGTTACAAAAGGAGCTTCAAAAGGTAACTGAAGAAAACAACACTTTAAAAATAAGAATTGAACAAATGCAAGTGAATGACTCAATAAGACTTCAAGAATCAGTCAAATAAAAACAAAAAAATGAAAATTTAGAAGAAAATATGAAATATCTCCTAGGAAAAAGAATTGACTTGGAAAATAGATCTAAGAGAGACAATCTAAGGATTATCGGACTTCCTGAAAGCCAAGACGAAAAAAAGAATCTAAACACTATCTTCCAGGAAATCCTGAAAGAAAACTGCCCTGAGGTTGTAGAATCAGAAGGCAAAATCACCATTGAAAGAATTCACCAATCACCTCCTGAAAGAGACCCCAAAATTAAAACCCAAGAAATATTGTGGCTAAATTTCAGGACTATAGCACCAAGGAAAAGATTCTGCTAGCAACTAGAAAGAAACAATTCAAATACCAAGGATCAATAATAAGAATCACACATGATTTGTCAGCCTGAACATTGAAGGATTGAAGGGCCTGGAACCAGATATCCCGAAAGGCAAAGGAACTTTGATTACAGCCAAGAATAACCTATCCATCTAGAATGAGCATTATCCTCCAAGGAAGAAGATGGTCATTTAATGATAGAGGTGAATTTCACCTATTTCTAATGAAAAGACCAGATCTGAACAACAAATTTGACCTCCATACACAGAACTCAAGAGAAGCATAAAAATGTAAAAAGGAAAGGACTCTTGAGAACTTTATTTCTACTAAAGTTTTGGGGTACAATTAATTAGATATTACATTGATAATATGAAAAAGAAAACTAGAGGGGGAAAGGTTATTATACTGGGGAAAAGAGGGAAAAGGTGGTAAAATAAGATTTAAAAAAAAAGGAGGTAAAAACAAGATAATATCTCATGAAGAGTCAAAGAAAACCTAATATAATTCAGAGAAAGAAGGGAGGGAGATGAGCATTGTGTAAATCTTACTCTCATCAGTTTGGGCTCTAAGAGTGTATATCAGAAATTTCATTTCACAGAGAAATTGTCTGTTGCTAGAGGGAAGTGGGAGGGAAAGGAGGAAAAGAAAGGGATAAACTAATAGAAGGGAAAATAGAAGAATCAGGGGAAAGGACTAAAAAAGGGGGAGGGGAACTAAAAGATGGAGGATTGGTTGGGGGAGGGGGTCATCAAAAGGAAAATACTGAGTAGGGGGGAAGGGAGAAAGGGGAAAGGAAAGGGAAAAACAACATGGGTAAATAAGATAGCAGGAAATAAAGAATTAGTTATTCTGTGAATGTGAATGGGATGAACTCTCCCATAAAGTGGAAGTGGATAGCAGACTGGATTAAAAATCAGAATCCCACAATATGTTGTCTACAAGAAACACATCTAAAACATAGTGACACATATAGGATGAAGGTAAAAGGCTGGAGCAGAAAATATGCTTCAGGTGAACAAAAAAAAAAAAAAAAGCAGGGGTAGCAATCCTTATCTCAGATCAAGTAAAAGCCAAGATAGATCTAATCAAAAGAGATAAGGAAGGAAACTATATTTTATTAAAGGGTACCATAGATAATGTAGCAATATCAATACTAAATATATATGCACCAAGTGCAATAGCACACAAATTCCTAGGGGAGAAATTAAGAGAGATGCAAGAAGAAATAGACAGCCAAATAATACTAGTGGGGGATCTCAACCTTGCTCTCTCAGAATTAGATAAATCAAACCACAAAATAAATAAGAAAGAAACTAGGGAGGTAAACCAATTGGTAGAAAAGTTAGATATGATAGATCTATGGAGAAAATTGAATGGAGACAAAAGGTAGTTTACTTTTTTCTCAGCGGTCCATGGAACTTACACAAAAATTGACCATGTATTAGGGCATAAAAACCTTAAAATCAATGCAGAAAGGCAGAAATAGTAAATGCATCTTTTTCAGATCATGATGTAATAAAAATCACATGCAATATAAGGCTAGGAGAAAATAGACCAAAAGTTAATTGGAAATTAAATAATCTAATCCTGAAGAATGAATGGGTGAAAGAACAAATCATAGACACAATCAATAATTTGATCCAGGAGAATGACAATAATGAGACATCATACCAAAATTTGTGGGATACGGCCAACATGGTTATAAGGGGAAATATTATATCTCTAGATGCTTAGTTGCATAAAATAGAGAAAGAAAAGATCAATGAATTGGGCTTATTATTAAATAAAACTAGAAAAGGAACAAATTAAAAACCCTCAATTAAATACCAAATTGGAAATTATAAAAATAAAAGGGGAAATTAATAAAATTGTAAATAAGAAAAATATTGAATTAATAAATAAAACTGAGTTGGTTCTATGAAAAAATCAACAAAATACATAAGCCTTTAGTTAATTTGATAAGAAAAAGGAAAGAGGAAAATCAAATTGTTAGTCTCAAGAATGATAAAGGGAGAACTTTCCTCCAATGAAGAGGAAATTAGAGCAATAATTAGGAGTTACTTTGCCCAACTTTATGCCAGTAAGTTTGATAATCTAAATGAAATGGAGGAATATCTACAAAAATATAGACTTCCCAGGTTAACAGAAGAGGAAATAAATTATTCAAATAGCCCCATATCAGAAAAAGAAATAGAACCAGCTATTAGCCAATTCCCTAAGAAAAAAATCCCCGGGGCCAGATGGATTAATATGTGAATTCTACCAAACATTCAAAGAACAATTAATTCCAATACTATACAAACTATTTGAGAAAATAAGGACAGAAGGTATACTACCAAATTCCTTCTATGAGACTGATATGGTGCTGATAGCTCTACCAGGTAGGGTGAAAACAGAGAAAGAAAACTATACACCAATTTCCATAATGAATATTGATGCAAAAATTTTAAATGAGATATTAGCAATGAGATTACCGAAAGTCATCCCCAGGATAGTACACTATGACCAAGTAGGATTTATACCAGGAATGCAGGGCTGGTTCAATATTAGGAAAACTATCAGCATAATTATATTAATAAGCAAACTAACAAAAACCATATAATTATCTCAATAGATGCAGAAAAAGCATTTGATAAAATCCAACACCCTTTCCTATTAAAAACACTAGAGAGTATAGGAATAAATGGATTTTTCCTTAAAATGATTAGTAGCATCTACTTAAAACAATCAGGAAGCATCATATGTAATGGAGACAAACTAAAACCATTTCCAATAAGATCAGGAGTGAAACAAGGCTGCCCACTGTCACCATTACTATTTAATATTGTATTAGAAATGTTAGCTTTAGCAATAAGAGAAGAAAAAGGGATAAAAGGAATTAGAGTAGGTAATGAAGAAACCAAATTATCAGTCTTTTCTGATGACATGATGGTATACTTGGATAACCTTAGAGACTCAACTAAAAAACTACTAGAAACAATTCACAACTTTAGCAAAGGTGCAGGATTCAAAATAAATCCACATAAATCATCAGCATTTTTACATATTACCAACAAAGTTCAGCAGCAAGACATACAAAAAGAAATTCCTTTCCAAATATCGGATGATAGTATAAAATATTTGGGAATCTATCTGCCAAGGTAAAGTCAGAAACTATACAAACTAAACTACAAAACACTTACCACACAAATAAAATCAGAACTAATCAATTGGAAAAACATTAAGGGCTCATGGGTAGGCTGAGCGAATATAATAAAAATGACAATACTACCAAAACTAATCTACTTATTTAGTGCCATACCAATCAAACTCCCAAGAAATTCTTTTACAGATCTAGGAAAAAATATAGCAAAGTTCATTTGGAAGAACAAAAGGTCAAGAATTTCAAGGGGATTAATGAAAAAAAAAGGCAGATGAAGGTGGGCGTGCTGTACCAGATCTAAAACTATATTATAAAGCAGCGGTCATCAAAACCATTTGGTACTGGCTGAGAAATAGAGGAGTCGATCAGTGGCATAGGATAGGATATCAGGACAATCAAGGCAATAACTTTAACAAATTAGTGTTTGATAAACCTAAAGATTCCAGCTTTTGGGATAAGTACTCACTATCGGCAAAAACTGCCGGGAAAATTGGAAACTAGTGTGGAAGAAATTAGGGCTTGACCCACACCTAACACCACATACCAAGATAAGATTTAAATGGGTTCATGATCTAGATATAAAGAGTGATATTGTAAGCAAATTCGAGGAACTAGTATAGTTTACCTTTCAGACCTGTGGAGATGGAATAAATTTATGTCCAAAGAAGATCTGGAACTCTTAATTGAACACCAGATAGATAATTTTGATTATATTAAGTTAAAAAGTTTCTGTACAAATAAAACTAATGCAGAAAAGATTAGGAGGGAAGCATCAAATTGGGAAATCATCTTCAAATTTAATGGTTCTGATAAAGGTCTCATTTCTAAAATATATAGAGAATTATCTCATATTTATAAGAATTTAAGCCACTCTTCAATAGATAAGTGGTCAAGGGATCTGAGCAGAGAATTTTCAGATGATGAAATTAAAACTATTTATAATCATATGAAAAGGTGCTCCAAATCACTATTGATCAGAGAAATGCAAATTAGGACAACTCTGAGGTACCACTACACACCTGTCAGATTGGCTAAAATGACAGGAAGTGATAATGATAACTGTTGGAGAGGATGTGGGAAAACTGGGACACTGATACATTGTTGGTGGAACTTTGAACGGATCCAACCATTCTGGAGAGCAATTTGGAGCTATGCTCAAAAAGTTATCAAACTGTGCATATCCTTTGACCCAGCAGTGTTTCTACTGGGCCTATATCCCAAAGAGATCTTAGAGGAGGGAAAGGGACCCACATGTGCAAGAATGTTTGTGGCAGCCCTTTTTGTAGTGGCTAGAAACTGGAAACTGAATGTATGCCCATCAATTGGAGAGTGGATGAATAAAATATGCTATATGACTGTCATGGAAAATTATTATATTTATGTTCAAAGTGGATAATATAAAAAAGAGAAAAAGAAAATCCTAAAGTTTTATAAGAAAATGGAGAGATTGCTTTTTGGCTCTGAGAAAGAGGTCTTAAATTAAAGCAAATTAA
The DNA here is from genome assembly GCA_023553655.1 of Myrmecobius fasciatus. Taxonomy (NCBI): domain Eukaryota; kingdom Metazoa; phylum Chordata; class Mammalia; order Dasyuromorphia; family Myrmecobiidae; genus Myrmecobius; species Myrmecobius fasciatus. The sequence goes on along the minus strand of JAJPUD010002389.1, from coordinate 55,545 downwards.
AATACATGTGCTTTTAAATTGGGTAAATATGTTATTGAATCATTCTTTTTAAATCATGAGTTACTGCATCATTAATATGAATCTTCTAAAATCATCTTAAAATTCTTAGTAATTTTGGTGACAATGTAATTCATTCTCTTTAATATCTCACAGATTATTTTTAATATATTTTCTTTAATTCCAACACAGGTTATTAAAAATAACCTGCTTAAACCTGAAAACATTTATATTCATTGTATTTTATTTGTTTATATTAATATAATATACATTAAAAACAAAATTTGACTTTCAAACAGAATGCAACTTCATTTTGGCTTGAACTTCTCTTATTCACAAAGTCATAGGGGGAAAATTATTGCCACAAAGTCACGGACATTTTTTTTTCTTTTTCTCAATTTTGTAACATCCAACTAACAATATTTACAATTTTTTGTTTCTTTCATTAAAAGTATAATAATGATATTTATGGAAATATCCACTTGTTTTTTTCCCCTTAGTGATTTCTCATTTAATCAATTAAAGGGATTGACTAAGATGAATGTATATGTTCATTTGAATATTAATTATACTAAAGGAACAAAATGGGAATTATGTCTACCAGAGTTATTTGTTAGGGCAAATGTTATATTCCAAAGTGAAGTAGAAATCATATAGATTTGCTAAATTGAATTAATGGTAACAAAATACGTCTTTGTGAATAGATTACTCATGTCATCTGAATAAAGCAAGCAATTCTTGAAGAGGTAAGAAAAAAGGAGTATTTCAAGAGCTTTATTAATTGTTAGACTATGATGTAAAATAAAGAAAAACTGAAATATAATTATGGGAGAACTGTGGGTAAGATTTCTTGTTCTCGGTTCCCCTCACTCACTAGGCATCTCTCCTTTACAAATGTAAAGTAGATAACCTAAGAACTTAAATATACCCATTTATTATAGAAGTCCTTGTGATGTTTCTTCCCGTGAATAAAACAGTGAGATTCTACTTTCTACAGAAATAAAGGCTCAATATTCTTCAGTGTACAATGAAGGATAGACTCTTCAGATCTTTGCAAATCAGTCTTCTAAATTTGTTTCAAACTTCTCCATATAGACTAAGAGAGATGAGACCACTTTCCATATGACTAATCTCTAGGTTGTGCTCACTTATAAGCAATGCTGAAACTCAATAAATATGCTAACACCACTCAGTCTCTATCTTAATCTTGTTATTATCTACAAACACTTTCAAAGTTTAGGCAGAGGGATCACACTGATAAAAGATGAGCAAAGGAACTCATTGTGTCCCTCTAAATTAATAGGTACTGCTATGGGTAAACTCAGATTACATTGCTAAAACTTAGCTGAGCAGATATTATTTCTTTTCTTCCTTTGGCAGAACTAACACAAGTTATTATTATTATTTTTTAATCTTTAGACATTTTAAGTCTTAAAATTTTGATAATCCAGAGGAAACATTTCTTTCAGAAAATTCAGGGTCCTAGTGCATAACCGTGCTCCTACTCAGACAATATTTATCGTAATAAGCAGTAAATATTTGCTGCTATATATATATTATATACTTTCTATATACTATATATATATTATATACTTTCATTCTTTTTGAGCTTTCTAAAATATGCTCATGCTTGGCATTGCCCATGTAAACTAGGTTTACAGAATTTATCTTTTTAGAGGGTAGTTTTTATATACCTCTCAATATGAATTTATTATTCAATTACTACACTCACAGACTAACAAATCCAGCTATTTTTACATTAATATTTTTTTGTTATGACTTTTGTTAGAAAGAAGTCATTAGACTGAAGTGAACATTTTATCACATAAGAAAACAAACAATTTTTCTCAATCAAAAACAAATCCAGGGCAAAATATATGGAACCAAGTAGTTATTGTTTTAAAACCTCCAAATAGTTTCAAGAGATAGAATTTATATATGCTTATGTATTTCATTCATAGATTTGTTTATTTAGTTATTTTGTAGTCAATACAAAGCGAATAAAACACAAGAATTCTATTTGCATAATTAGAAATCTAAGTTCACAGAAGCTCTGAGAATCACTGTTATCAACGTTTGCTGAAATGATTTGGAGGGATAGAACTTTACAGTTTTATGGAGGGTAGAAAATATCTTTAGTGCTGGTTTATCCAATTTACTCTTTGTTTTTAACCATAGATAACTGCTAGTTTCAGATATGATTGTACCCTTCCATTTTCCTCACAGTGATTGTCTAACTTGTGACAGTGGCTCAACATCTGACAGACAGTATCTACTGCATATTAGACGCTGTGGAAACTCAGCAGGTCTTCAATTTTGGCTAAGTGGAAGCATTAGAAAAAGAGAATGATTAGAACCTAACAAATACTTGGAGAGTTTGTTTGTGTGCATCCGTATATCTTTCTACATCCATGTATATGCACACAAATATGTATGCAGGTATTGATATGCATATATGTATATATACACTCCCATATGAAGCTCTCCCAGAAAATTCTGTAAGTTACTTTTTCTCATACAAAAGTATTATTTCCAAATAGTGGAAAATTATCATTTTTTCCATAATCAATGGACGGTGTTGGCAATATATAATAAATAATTAATAATGGGATTCTAAGTTTTACATTAGTTTTTCATTTTTACAAACATGAATCTTCAAGACTTTAGTTCTAAAGAATCAATTTCTATGATTGCAAATTTCTGAGGATTACTGTTTTCTAGAATATTTAAATAGCTATATTAATGTCTGGCCAACTACTTTGCTACTTCAAGTCTCAGGCCATAAATTCCCCCTGTATCATATTTGGGATCAGAATTTTTAAAAGAGTTTTCTACTGAGATAGACAAGAATGTAGATTCATAAATGAAGAAACTGACTAGAAACTGACTATTCAACTGCTGAAGTAATGTCTCTTCTAGCAATATGCCTTTTGTTCTTGTTATTCCTTAATTTATGAAGACCACCAATGATATCATAATATGATATCTTGACTTTTAAGAAATCATGTATTGGATTTAAATGAGGCACAGTTGTACAAAGTCACCAGCCTCCCTCTTTCAAAGTTCAGTGACAAGATAAAAGTCAAGAGGCTACAGTGGACAGTGTTTTAAATGTCTGACCAACTCTAAGCACACTGTGATTAGTTTGAGGGCTGCCACTTACCATCAACCTGGTTTAAGCCATCTACCAAAACAGTTTACTGGTCACTAAGCATACTACACTTCTAGGGTTTGAATGTCTAGAAGGCAATGTTGTCTTAAGAAATCTTTTTTTCCTCAACTAGATGTCTCTTCGTCATATATCAAAAACATTCCATATACTTTTATGACATAATAGAGATAATATGGCTTAACAGCCCTTTGATCATAAACTTTAATCAGGCATAAAACAAAGTATTCTCTGCTATGATGGAGGAGACAATATATAGAAGTCCAGGTTGAGAAGTATTTCTCTGCAGATCAACTAGATACTGTGCTGGAGTTATAAATGAGAAAAAAACAAGGACAGTCTCTGACCTCAAAGTCCATATAATTCAACAAGAGAAGCAAATGACCAAAAGGAAACTAAAGAAGGATGTGTATATCAGCACCCAAGGGGATCCAGTACAGGGGCATGATATAAATGGAGTTAAAATCCAACAGAGCAGCAGATGCCTAATGAAATATATAGAAACATCTCCGAAATATGTAACATCCCCCAAACACACACCACATCAACACATACTACAGAAGGTTCCTGATATTCTGGAGAAAGAAGGATAAATGAAAAGAAGATAGAAAATGATCATCTATTTAGAGCATGACAGTAAGAAGTTTAGTTACAATATATGTGTGCTATGCCCTTTAATCCTAGACTTTTTTTCCTGTTGAAATTTTGAACAAGAAACGGCAAAGAGGAGAGATAAGTTTCCCAGAAGGAATCATGTCACCTCTTCCTGGTCATTACACATTCATATTTTTCATAATCAGAAAAAAGTCAGAAATTACTATTTGAATGTAATCATCAAGTATTAGCTGATACATGTATTGCTATGCGATGGTTTCATTAGATATTAAGTTCTTTTAAAATATTAATTGGTCAGCCATTCTATTACATAAAGTACATCATTTTGGTGAATAAATAGTGTTTTTTTCATATAAGTCCAACTCTGCATAAAAATGAAATAGTTTATTATCTTTCTTTTTTTAAAATTTATCTTATTTGAAAAAAGTAGAGTAGTGACCCTGGGCAAGTCACTTAACATGATATCATACAACTTAAAAAATGTCCCTGGATGATACAACAATAGAAGATCAAGCAATTAATATAGATGGCATTCCCTAGCATACATTAATAGACAATTCACCTTTGAGTTTTCTGAGTGTTTATACAAATGTATTTTTGCACATAAATATCAATAAGGATCTTCAGAAAATCTAACCCTTTGAAAGAAAATTTAGTGAATATAATATTATGTGATTAATTTATTGTATTTTTGAAATGATATTTAAATGAGATATTTAGTTTGATAATTCACCAACATCATATTCCTGGATAAGTGATCCCAATGTTTCAATTCACTATTTCTCCTTTTTTGGGGGATTTAAACATTAGTATTTGTATCCTGACATTTATTTATCTATAACTTAAGCAAATATTAATTAAAAATTAATTCATTGTCTATCTGAATTGGCCAGCTATTCTAGATTATAAGGTACATTGTTTGGATAGAATAGGCAAATATGTCTATTTTTAATCTAATGACTCCAATGGCTTTTAGAGATCTTTATCACAAAGCATGTTGAAATAAAGAGGTTTTCTGCATGGATTGAGAATTTGAATTTTATGACTTCTAATGTCTCAGATTAAGATTCTTGTTTATTTAAGGTATTACAATGAAAGAAAACAAAATAGACGCCAATGGTTGTTTGAGATTCTTTTGATGATGTATTACAATATGCAAGTCTTGATATCTCAGCTCACATTTAAGTATTTGAATTGAAAAAAAAAAAGCATCTTGGCTGGAATAATGTGAATCTCACACCCTATATGTAGTTTTCATTTCTAAGATAGTATTGTTTATCATTTGGTGCAATAGTTGATCTGAAAATCTAAAAAAAATTGAATCTTTTAAGGAAAAAAAGGAAGTTTTCACTTTAGCTCCCTCAATATGCTGTCTTTCATTAATTGTTGAAGATTATGATGATAATATTGTTTTTATACTTTATTTCTGGAATTTCATAAACTAAGAAAAGCCTTTGCTGACTTTTGTGAAAGTCTTTCTCATTGTGTTTGGAAATATACAAGGCTTTTTTTTTAAAGTTCCCTGTATGTGTCACACATTAAACTAGACAATACTAAACAATGGATTCACAGAGGCTTTCATACTTTTTAAAAATTAAAGCTAATTTTATAGCTTTCTACACTCTCCTAAAGTAATTTTAAAAAACATAATAAAAACTATTCTGTTAACACAATTTTACTTTTACAGATTCTTTTTGTTGCATAGTCTCACGTATCATATCTGAAGGTTTGCTAAAGTCATTTTTCCCCATGCAAATATAGACTACATTTATTCGTAGGAATTGAAATGATCCATGTAAGAGGCAGCATGGTATTCAGTGTTAGAATGTTAGAATTAGTAAGACCTGAGTTTAAATCTCTTTCTAAGACACTAAAGCTATGTATGTCTCAGTTTCTCTACTATAAAACAGAAAAAAAATATTAGTGCTTACCTCTCAGGATTATTGTAAGAATAAAATGTTAAGTATTTATAAAAGAATTTTGTTAAACCCCAGTTAATTCATTATTCAATTAACATGACTTTTTTGTGTGCGCATAATTTACTCTTGTGGGGGTGTAAATCTCAAGTAAATATATTTATGTTAGAAAGTAGAAAATAATCAAATGAAACTTTAGAGGATATGCTCAGGGGTGAGTACATATCTGGTACATACTCTTGCATCCTTTGTATCTTACAGCTCTGTAAATCAGTATTGATGTTTGGAATGATGACCCTGAGGCACTGAAGATACACAGACATCAAAGAATGATTCAGAATTTGGAGGATGCTGGGTTTACTCAGACAGGAAGACAGATTCATTCATGTTAGAAAATTTCTCAGAAGAAAGTTTTGAAACATAAAAGGATTCCTAGTTAACATTAAATAGAGTAGAAGATTCAATTAATTAAAACATTTCAATCCCCAAACATTCTGGCTAATCCCATTTGTAGTTTAAATATCCAATGAAATTGGCAATATTTTTAAAAGAGAAAACATCAAGTATCTTAACTTGGACAAACATTTAAGAGCTTACCATGTCCTAAGTTGATTTTTAAAAAAAATCTCCCCCATTCTAATCATCTATCCACTCAGTTGCCAGTGATTTTCATAAAGTGTGCGAGCACACACACACACACACACACAGAAATGCTCATATATATGTGTGTATATATATATATATATATATATACAAATACACACATATCAGTACTGATATCTATATATCTATACATACTGATGTCAATATTTATAGATATATAGATAGATAAATATCTATATAGATAGATATAGGCATAGTTGTATACATTTATACCTATATTTTTCTATCTATATATATTTTTTTCTATCTACACATTTATACCTATATCTATCTATATCTATCTATCTATTTTGTTAAGCTACTTGAAAAAGCTTGTTTTCCAGAGTTAAAGTCTAGGAATCAAGTTGTGCCTAAGCTTGACATAACAATAATTCTTTGCATTCATCCTCTGGATGATCTCAGCCACAACAAAACCCCAGAATTGGAATTTATGATTTTTAACTATTTGGTACTGTTTCCCAAAAAGATTTTATCCTAAAAGCAGAAGCTCTGGGCAGCATACTGCAGCAGAAAGTCATCAATGACTTTTCCTGACATATTAATGATTCCTGTGCTTGTAACCACAGTCCAGGTGCTACATTCCTATTCCCAACATGCCAACTTTGTTTCTGTGCCCTATTTCAATGACCCTTAAGATATGAGATAATCGCAAGCTTCAATGATTCCCACAGAATCCAAGAGTCCTATATTATCTGCAAATTCCTGCATTTGTGGGGCTTGCCATGGGAATTATTTATCCAACATATAAGAAGAACTTTGTTGGGGCCTTCCTTTTTATGGTTTCTATGATTAAAAACTTTACTGCTGCCACAAGCCACAAACCTTTCTTTTTAGCATGTCTTTGACTTGCAAACCATTTTCCTCACTTTGAAATTCAACTTCTATTTGATCCCTAACTTTTTCAATGATTCACAAGTTGGTTTTGTATCTCTATGTGTGTGTTTACCACTTTTGAATTTGCATAAACTTGTGAAATTATTTTTACTTTAATATAGTTTTGTATAGATAAAGATAAATTTATCATAGTAGAAAATTAACTGAGATAATTATCTTTAATTACACAGAAGTCATTAGAATTTAATTCAATTTTACTATGTGAAAAACAATTACAGGTTAATATCAAATTGCAATGTTAGAATGCAATCCAGAAAAAAATAATTCTTTTTGTAGATGTTAATAAATATAAAGAGACAAAATATTGTTTGATGTTTTTGTTTAAGATTTGGTGTTTTTACATAATGATCTCTATATCTTTTGAGATTTGAGTATTGTCTGAATTACTATTTTTATTCAATAAAGTTTTGGTTTTGTGGTATTTAATTACATAAAGTGAATGTATTTATTTGCACAACAACTAGTTAACTTCATACAAATGTTAATTTACTAAATGTCAGTCATAATATTTCTTTTACTTCCTTAATAGTATTTGCATATATTTAGTAAAAATTTTTGCATATTTTTCAATGCTATTTCTGATACATTGTTTCTATGATAAAATGATGGCATTGGTTCTTGAGTACATATATATTCCTTTCTCCTGCCCTTTCTCACACGCTCTATTTAGCCTCTGTCTAAACCAATTTGGTGTCTGTCTTCTTCCTAGTCAATTTTAGGCCTCCTTTTAATTAAAATACTCCCCCCATCAGCTTTGCATTTGTAATGCTTCTTTAAGAAACTTCTGTGAAGTTATATCACCACATACACACACACACACACATAATGGGTTGATTTTACTTAAAATACCTAATAAACTGAAAACATTGCATTTTATCTGGAACGTAAATATACATAGAATTTTATTCAGATGCAAGGAGGTGAGAAATCCTTCCAGGAAGGTGAGTCACTAGGAGAGATTTAAGTTTATTCTTAAGGTAATAAGAAGTTATGAAAGGCATGCAATTTTCCAAATAGTAGGTGTTGATTGGTTTCTGAGCTGTGGACTAAGCTAAATTAAAAAAAACAAAAAACAAAAACAAAAAAAACTCTTAAGGAAATCCTCTCTTTATTCTTCTTCTTTGTTTTGTAGATGAGAAAATGAGATAAAAAAATGTATATCATTCAAAGTACATGATATGAAAAAAAAACGTACTGAGCTTAGTGTGAGAAAGATTTGCCAAAAAAAAAAAAGTCAAATTTAAATATGATATTTGGAAATCTTTTCCAACAATCAAAAAGCAGAGTGAGCTAATGAAAGCATTAAGGAGTGACTTCTTATTGGAAATAATTAAACAAAAAAAAAAAAAAAGAAGAAAGGAAAGAAAAGAAAAAAGAAGGAAATCTCCAGATATTTATGAACTTAGGAAAGTACCTACACATTCAAATATCCTATACAACACTGTGACTGCAAATTGCAAAGAAGGTTGTAAAATTGCTTTGGTAGAAGGAGTTTCTTCAGGATCTTCTTATTTCAAGAAATCAAAGGTTCAGAACCTATCTGCCTTATATGCAAAGTAAGTGCAAATTAATATTAGCTGGGTGGGGGCTAAATCTGGAGGAATCTCCTATAGTGCCATTTCACTTGGGCCTTGAAAATTAAAAACAAACAAGCAAACAAACAAACAATAAAACAAAAAGCAACCTGCTGATGTGGCAAAGGATAAAGTGCACAGTTTTCAGTTGCCCTTAATGCAGTCTAGGTTAGTGAAAAAATTGAAGTAGGGACTTGGGGCATTTGAGTACTGATTACAGAAGTGTGGATGGCTGGAACTGTAAGCACACATTTTCTATTTTCCCTTCCTTTCTATTCCTTTTATCTCATAACCATTTCTATGGAATCAGGGTCACTTTAAGAGGAAAATGGAAGGTACAAGAGTCGTGCTTGTAAAAAATAAGACCAGCTAACCTAATGTCTTTTCCCCATACTTTTCACTCCCTATGTACATCAAAATCAGAAGCTGAATGAAAAGCTCAGGGGTGAGAACTGAATAACTCTGGGCATCATATTGGTATTAATGACATCTATTTCCTTAAGAGAGAATAAGAAGGAAAGGTCACCAATAAGTTGCTATTGGAGTACATTTGGTCCGCTGTCATCAAAGTCTTGTTGCTCACCACTGCTGAGCCACTCTGACCATGGGAGGAGAATGGATGACAGCAGGGCACAGAAACAACCACCACTGAATGATTAAAGCACGGTGATCTAAGCAAAGGAGCTTGAAGAAAAGCAGAAAGGATACACTGCAGCACAGTATGAAGCAATATAACTTAACTGTTGATTGCTGAGAAGTGAAACCAGCTGGCAGACTGTGCTGGCATTCAGCAGTCAGAGAAGGAATGACTCAGTGAGAACAAAAGCATCATGCTGTGTATGAGGAAGGGATGTAGTCACATAGATGACAGGCTCTACAAGCAGTGACCAGAGTAGCTAATCAGCACACCGACTATGTACATACTCAATGGGGAAAGGGATGCTGTCAGTGGAGCTATTCAGATATAAAACTGGGCTCTCCATTATCCATTAGTTAGGCTTTTCAATTCTTCAGAGACTATAGTATATGACTCTTTCTAATAGAACTATATAAAAGGTGGGCTTTTGTTTCAGAGGTTTTTTAACAGTGAATCTATTAATCACAAATTATCATTGTAAGAATTTCTTCAAATATAAAGTATGTTGTGATTTTAAGAATAATAGGCTTTGGGTCAGAAGAACTGAGTTCAAATCCTAATTCTTTCAATCATTATTAGTGTAACAATGGGCAAGTCCTTTGTATTTTCTGGGATTTAATTACATTGGCCATAAAATATTGATGCTAAACTAGTTGAATTGTAAAGTTCCTCTGCTAGCTTTAAAAGTCATAGTTTCCTAAAGCGAACCAGACATTAGTGATTTTCTTTGCCAAGTTCTTATTCACATATGATCACTGATCAACAACCCATAATTTAGAACCCTTGTAAGTCATCATGCAAACCATATTTCCTATGGCCCATTGCCCGATTTTTCCCCTGCCTTGTTTTATTTTTTTGGTTATATATGCATAGTAACCTTTTACTACACATTTCTTTATGAATCATATTGGGAGAGAAAAATCAGAACAAAAGAGAAAAACAAGAGAGAAAAAAAACAAACAAATAAAAAAGAAGTGAACATAATGTATTAATTTACATTCAATATCCATAGATTTTTTTTTTTCTGGAGGCAGATGGCATTTTCAGTCCAAAGTTTATTGGGACTCCCTTGGATCACTAAACCACAGAGAAGAACCAAGTCTTTCATAGTTGATCATTGCACAATCTTGTTGTTTCTATATACATTGTATTCCTGGTTCTGCTTGTTTCATGTAAATCTTTCCAGACTTTCCTAAAATCAGCTTATTCATCATTTTGATAGAAGAATAATATCACATTACTTTCACATAACACAACTTATTCAGCCATTCCCCAATTGATGGGCATTTACTCATTTTCCAGTTCTTTGCTACCACAAAAAGAGCTGCTTCAAACATTTTGCACATATAGGTTTTTTGGTCTCCTTTATGATTTCCTTGGGATACAGACTCAGTTCAATGCCCTCTTTTTTATTTCCTTCCTTCTCAATCCTCTCATCCCAAAGCCACTCATACCTTCCATCATACTGTGAGGAATTATTGCTCCATAGGTGATAAATATTTTTATGTTTTTTTTTAATTCTGTCTTTTCCATTTTCATTCCTTTTATTTATTTTTTTTTGTAATTAAAACCTAACTCAATGTTGAAAGCACAGCATCCCTGACCACCCTTTCTTCCTAATATATTTGTATCTTTACCAATTTCCCTTAGCTCATGGACGAGGCAAGAGAGTTGGAATATTCTTTATTTCTCCAATGCTACTTGCAGGTTCTCCTTCTAAACTCCATTACTCAGTATATTTTATTCCTTTGAGGTTCATATCTAACACCCAATGAAATTCCTCGTAGCTATGGTCTTCCATGTCACTCCCCTTCCTGCCTAAACAAGTTTGGTACTTGGCTCACAATTTTTTTCCTTTCCCCAATACCTTCCTTCATATTTGGGAACTTTGCTATATATGTATGCATATCCACATTCATGTGTAATGCATATACACAAACCTAAATATGTGTGTATACATGGACACATACACTCCCATTCAGTCTCCCTCAAACTTTCTAACCATTCATTCCATTAGCATGATACTTCCTATCACCACTTTCTAAAGAGATGTCTTTGCCTAGCATTTTATGAGAAAAGCAGGACCATCTGTCTTGGATTCCCTCATCTTTCATACTCTGTATGTCAAAAATTTCCAATGAAATTTCAGCTATATTATCTTCCTTTCTGTAAGTCTTAGAGGGTAAAATGATCCCTTGATTTCCAAAGGATTATCCCTTGGTGGAGCTTTACAACACCCTTGACTTTCTCCTCCTATAATTTTTCCTATTAAATTGTCATGATCGCAATCTGCAAATGAGACAATCTGAGATACAAGTTCTAAACATAATCAATGTATTGTTAAAACCAGTATCTACCAATAAAAAATATCCAAGACTCTTCAATTGTCTATGATACATCAGAGAAAATAGAATAGTGTTTTTAAGAAATTGTTTACATATGATTCAAGGTTATAATTGTTCTATAATAGATATAAAGTTAAGACACAGTGTGGACTTGCGTTTAGCCCTAATCATTCTAACTTGCTTGCATAAGGGAGTTTCCAAAAGCTGATTTTTGAAAGAAATTCTGAAGTCCATGATAACAGAAAAACAGAGTAAATATAAAGCCTCTGGAAATATACCTCACCAAAAAGTCCTATATCTATGACTTCCTACACCAGGTAGTTTATAAACAAGCAGAACAGTTTTTGTAAGGGTTAATTTGTACTCCCTGACCCCCTTTTCCAAATAAGACAGACTGAGGCCAGGTTGTAGCCTAGAGAAACAGGAAAGTTAAATTCTTATAAATTTTTAATGTTAAATACTAAAGCCTTATACAATTAAAATATAAATCTAATCCACAAACCCAATTAATTCCAGTGATTTACTATAATGCAGAATTATCTATCTTTCATAAAGTACTGTCAATTTTACCTTCATGCCATTGACTATATAACCCTCCCACCCACATCCCCACTCCTTTCTTTCTTCTGACAGTCATCACCTTGGTCCAAGTCTTCAATGATTCAGTGACTATTGAAATAGCCTTCTGGTTGGTCTTCCTGGCTTCCTGATTATTTTCTTAAAGGGCAGTTCCATGTGTTTGTACTCCACATTTAAATTCTAATAGCTTCCTATTATTTTTAGGATCAAATTTAATATTGCTTGGCATTCAAAGCCGATCATAACTTGACACATTTCTACCTTTGAATCTTCTTACAATTACTTCTTCTCATATACTCTGATCTAATAACATTGGTTTTCTGTTATTTACATAAGATCCAGTTTAACAACTCTGGACATTTATATTGGCTATCCTCCATGCTTGGCAATTCTCTTTCTCCTCATTACCATCTTTTGGAACTCCTGGATTCCTTCAAGTTACAGATAAAATTCCATCTATTACAAAAAGATTAAAATATAACTTTATAATATAAAAATATATGTATATATATATATAATTTATAATATAAAATAAAAATATAAAAAATAACTTTCCTTAATGATAAAAATTTCCCTTTGTCAACTATCTCCAATTATTTTTATAGCTTATTGACACATAATTATTTACTAGACTGTGAGTTCCTTAAGATGAGGAACTTTTTTCTTTTCCTTTCTTGGTTTTCCCAGACTGTATCACAATGTTTGACACATAGCTGGCACTTACTAAATGCCTGATGATTAACATCAATCTTTTATATTGTCTATTCTTTTCTTTTTGTCAATGTTGCTTCTCAGAATCGTTACCTTCCTTTAAGAATTATGTATTCCCTAATGCTTTTTAGTTGCTAATGAATTTTTTTTTCTCAGATAAATTTCTATTTATTTATTTGTGCATGAATATTTCTTCTCAGTAGATTTTTGAGGACAAGGATTATTTTGTTTGTCTTTGCCAAGTACCTTTTTTCATATAGAAGTAGAAGCAGCAGTAGTACTAAGAAGCATTTATAAACTTTACAAACAACTTTATATATGTTATTGCATTTGGTTCTTTCAACAATCTTGAGAATTAAGTGTTATTGTCCTCATTTTGTAAATGAGAAAACTGAAAGTGAGATTTAATAACTTGTTCAATACAGACAATAATTAATTGATATGTTGAATTACATTTTCCTACACCATTAATGCTGTCTACAAATATCATCAGGTTTCCTTTATCTTTAAATTGGGCTGCTCCAGTGCTCTTCTCATTTTAACTCACTAAAACCTTGTCTGCTCTATCTAGGTGCAGAGAGTACCTTTTACTTATGTATGTGTTTTTTCATTCATTCATCTTGGTAAAACAAAATACTGTTAAACATCATGTACCGCTTTTTTGTTTGTTTATTTGTTTTGTTTTCACCATTATTTAAAGACTAAAATACCAAATAACAAACCATACTTTCATTAAACATCTGCTCTATTACTTCACTATGACATGTTGACCCTGGGTTCTCAAAGACTTAAGAAAGTTGGCTTTCAGAAAAAATGTGGTGATCTCCCCTCACTACAACATGTTTCTTTTTTTCATCAATGTATGAGATATATAATCACATATGAAATAAGAAAATATTATTAATCATATAAAAGGCTATACAATTAAATGACTTTTGAAAAGAAAACAATTTGGAATGTAAAATAAAACAACTATCCAATCAACTTCTTAATATTCTTACTTTGGAAAACTAAAATTCAATAGTTTACCTCTCACTATTTTTCTCAGATCTAAATATATAATTTACTTGAATACTTATGAAACTGTTAAAAAAATTAAATGCTATTTCAAATGAGAAATTGTCTTTAATTTCTTATTTTCTGGAAGGAAAGATAATTTGGAATGGTTCATTTTACATTAGATACATTAAAAACTCATAACATTCATTAGGCATACTTTAAAATTGTTAAGGTATTATCTTAAAAACAAGAAATAATTCTCTTTAAATCCAATAATCTTTACACTGTCTTCTTTATTGATATTCATGTTTTCTCCCTGAGAATTAAGTTATCTGCATAACAGTTTTCAGGCAGAAACTGTAGTTGTGCTATAACTATTTTAGGTGACATGGTTATAAAAAAGAAATGTACTTCAATATGACTACTATCCTCCCTTAAACTTTCAGATTTCTAAAACTGTCACAATAGTAAGTGTAGATGAAGGAAAAAATGATGAATAATACCATGTGTGTCACCTTTTTAAAAGATGTATTTTTGTATAAAATATAGTTATTTACTCTTCATTAAAGAAGTATAATTTTACTTGTAGTACTGTTAAAAAGTGCATAACCCACAATTTGAATCACAAAGAGAATTTTTCTGCTTCTTTCCTAATATCTTGAAATGCCATTTTTTATTTTCCAGGGGATAATTGTGTAAATCAGTGCAAACAACTTCTACAGAATTAAAAAAGGGGGAAATAGTAATTTATTTCAAAAGTTATTAATACTTCAGAATAGTAGTGTTATATACCTATCAATAAAATATATTTTTAATTTTCAAATTTCAAGTTTCTTAATTTGTCTTTCATTTTTCTTCTTTTTTGCTATTTTTTTTGCTCCTTTGTTCCTTTTTTTTCTGATTTTCCTTGGTCTTTCCTACTTCCTTTTTTTTAAAAATTTATTTACTTCTCTATCTTTTCCACTCTTTTCTCTTCCTTTCCTACTTCATTCCCTCCTTCCTTCCTCTCCCCTTTTTGCCCATCTTTTATTCAATCCCTCCTTCTCTTTTCACTCTTTCTCTCTTTCTTTCTTTCTTTCTTTTTTCCTTTCTTCATTTCTTCCTTCCTTCCCTTTTTTCTTTCTTTCTGACTTCCTGACTTCCTTGTTTTCCCCTTTTGCTTCTTACTTCCTTTTCCACTTTTATATTTTTCCTTCCCTTTTCTTTTATTACTGCTTTTTCCTTCTTTTTCCTTCTATTGCATGTATGTGTGTGTATATGTGTATGTGTATTTGACATATTATATGACTATCTTCCTTACATGTGATATGAGACATATCAAAAAACACAAATCCTTTCCTTAAGATATAAAAATATAATTGTGGGAACAAGAGATAAAAAACTGAAGTTATAAGTAAACATATTAACCATAAAAAAGATTTTTAATAGTGGCAAAGAAATCTAGAAGGTTATGTCTATTTCATACTATTCCAATTCCCCGCAATAGAAATTGGATTCCTGCCTCCTTGAATTACTTTTTTAGGTACTTATGGGGAAGGGTAGAATGAAAAGGTTTTGTAGACATGTTTCCAGGGGGAAAGCAAAAAGAAATGCAGAAATTTATCCTTTCTGAAAAATTTCATGGGGATTTTTTGGTATATTGCTTGGCAAAAGTATATACATCTTTATTCCTGCCTGGGAAAAGAGATTTTAAATAACTTACAGTTTTGCAGAGAAATGATCACCGAGCAAGCCCTTACTATAATTGTTTTTTTTTCAATTAAATTTGAAATGAATATAGGGCTAGATGATGGAGTTTCATATTAAATAATTTCTAATCTATTTTCCAAGTCAGAACTTAGTAAGGCACAAAGATGTTTTTGAGGGGTGTGTGTGTGTGTATGTGTAAGTGTGTGTGTGTGTAAAGACATTATAAAAACTATTTTAAATAAAGTAAGACAAAATTGATATATAATAGCGATTACTTTTGAAGAAGGGTGATTTGGCAATAGAAGTCAAATGATTTTTATGTTAATATATATTTCAGTTCCTTCTTTAGCTCTATTTATTAGCATCTCCAAGTTTTATTTCATGGATGAAATCATATGGATATAAAAATGATATCATGTGCACAGATTTTAGCCATGTATATGGATTATAAATCATTGATCTAGGACTTTTATACTCAAGGAAAAATGATTATAAGCACACCACCCATTAGAATTCCAGCAGGATTATAAAGAATGCCTACCTTTGTTAATCACATAATATATATAATAAATTGAAAAGTTGCATTATAATCAATAATATTATCTAGTCTCTATATATAATAATACATTTTCCTTAAGGAAGAGCTTACCCACCCCCTCTGTGTTCATTACTTGTCATTAATAAGATCTGAGTTCCACTTTTCCCCTCTCTTTTTTACAGGATAGCACATGCTAATTAACAGATTCTAACAAGGGCAAAATATAATTGGTGCCTATATAAATTAGAGAACAAATTGAAGTGAAAGTTAAAAAGGGAATAAGGAGAAAAATAACAAAATTTGCAAGTATAGAATGCAATAATTGACAATGATATCCTCATTCAATGTAAATATCAAGTATTTCACATGTTGTCTATAAGCATCCTAGAAAAATGAAGCAATCCATAATACTGAGGGGTTGAAAGTAACATTTTTGGAAACAAGTACTACAGTATATAAAATAGGCATGAGAATTCAAGAGGGTACTGAGCTCTTTCTAGAACTAAATCATGAAACAATGTGTATGAAAGGTAAAGAGCAAATGAAGTGTGGGTAGCTTACTTATTTTCATTTTTCGAATCAGTGGCCATAGCCCTTGCAAAGTAGGTTTTAGAGGAAAACCATCTGTTGAAGAAAGAAGGAGTCAAAGGAAAGTCTCATCTCTGCAAATGGAATATTATGAGCCTCTCTCCTCATAACTGGTCCCACCAGAAAACTGGCAACTATGCCTATTTTATTTACCAGAACCATCTGTTGTCTGTACTTACATGCTACAATTTTAGTACATATGTCTTATTTTAATATATAGAATTATTGAAGAAATAAAAATACATATGCTGAAGGTATATTCTGTTTTTACTCATGTGCTAGATAATAAAAGTTTGGAAATCACTAAGGGAGTTATTACAAATGAAAAACTGTCTATAACTAAGATAAAAAGCTATGTAAAAAAAGAATTGATTTATAATTGGATGAACAGCCCATTAAGCTAGTCATATTATATCGTGAAGAAAAACGATGAATTGGGCCCACGATTAAAGAGAAGGAAGAGAGTGGCCTTAAATGTTTTCAGAAAGTAGTTTATTGATTACAATGGTACCAAGTTGTTACTCAACACAAAATATCTAACACTTGAAGAAAAAATTTCTTCTGTTGATATTATATATTGTGACTCAATTAACCACTCAGAAAAAATCATATTTGTGATTTAACACAAGGAATATAAGAAAGAGATATTGGACATTTCAGACTGTTGCATGTTACCACTGAATACTTGTATTCAAGAAATGGCATAAAACAATGGTGTTAAACTTAAAAAAAAGTGGTGGTTACTAATATGTATGTAAGAATCTCTGGTGGTTACATATTGATTTAATTTTAAAATGTAATTCTGTTTATATTTTAGTTATATTGTTGACTATTTCCCCATTTAATCTGATTCATAAAGCACTCCGGAGCACTGGGCACTTTCATGTGGCCCTACAGCTATGTACTCAACAACTCTGGCATAAAAAATGTCTTCATTCAGGAAATGTATTGCCTGAAAAGGTAAGCCAGTAGAAAGAGTAAGATAACAGAAACATAATCTAAATGGTATAATATTTATGCAAGAATGTTAATAGACCTACAGAAAAACCTTTAACTTTTTGGGTTAATCTTATTTGGAGGATTTTTTGAAGAAAATAAAAAGATAGGTATATTGTAGTCTGTATTCACATGGAATGAGATAAAATATGTAGTAAAACCTTTAAATACTGACTTACAAAGGAAATTCTAATTATTGGTGATGTCAGACATGAAAGAAGTCTTATTAGATAGAAAGTTTTATGCTAATAGATGTGTCCAAGCATATACAAGATAAGCATTTCTCAGGGAATTTTTAGATAGATTTTATATATATATATATATATATATATATATATATATATATATATATAAATTCCTTTTTTATTCTATAATTCTGATTATGTGATATTATCTTCCTCTTTGATCACATAACTATTATTAATATTACTAGTAATATTAGAAATTTACTGTCCACCTATCTATACACATTTCAAAACATTTCCCAATATACTCTCTCATAACAATACTTGTAACAGTAACATTAGGTAGTGAAGCAGCTATCATTATCCTGATTTAGAGAAGAGGAAACAGTCTCAGTGAAGTTACTTGTCCAATGTCAAGCAACTAATCACTATGAAGCTCCCTTGTAGTGTCACTAAAAAATATCTCTGCATTCAACACAGAACATACCGATTCTACTCACTTGTGGTTGACATTTGCTCCAACTTACTATTTCTGATATTTTTAGTCTTTACTATATTAATTTTTCTTTCTTCCTTTTTTTTTTTTTGCTGAGGCAATTGGGGTTAAGTGACTTGCCCAGGGTCACTCAGCTAGGAAGTGCTAAGTGTCTTAGACCAGACTTGAACTCAGATTCTCCTGACTTCAGGGCTGGTGCTCTAACCACTGCACAACCTAGCTGCCCCTATATCACTTTTTCTTGACTTAAATATTTACTTGACATAAAAAGTAGAAAATTATGCATTAAATATATACTGCAATTGTAGAAAATTTATTACTGTATTACTATTATACATTTAGAGTTGGAAAGCAGGAAGGAAAGAAAAAAAAAGCATTTATATAGAGCTTATTATAAGCAAGGCATTGTACCAAATGCTTTATAGATTTCTCATTTGATCTTCACAACAACTCTGCAAGGTAGGAGCTGTTGCTATTTCCATTTTATAGTTGAGGAATCTGAGGCAAACAGAGGTTAAGTAGGATTTGCTTAGGGGCACCAAGCCAGTAAATATATTTGAACCAATGTATTGTTGACTCTAGATCTGGCGTTCTATCCCTGTACCCTTTAAATGTGATCGGTTCTACTGACCTTTCAGAAGATGAAACTGAGGTTTAAACACTTAAAAGAAACATTTTTTCCAGTGTTATATAAGTAATTCATCTCTGAGACATAATTGTAATGCAGGCTTTCTTCATTTCTGTTCCAATGCCATGTTTAATATACATGATGCTTTTCAGGTTAAAAAAAATCCTCTTGCACTCTTAGGGTCTGCCCTTACAAGAGCTATGAAGGCAGCTGAAAAAGGCTTCATGGAGTGCTTCGAACTTGGTTAGGGAAGATGAGAAGATCATCTGCTGCATCTTGGTCCACTGTCAGTCATCATGACTTTGATCCTGCCACTGGACATCAATGACTCTGAAAGAATGAGGTTGACACGTTTGATCCACTATGCCTCAATTAAATCTAAATCACTCAAAATTAAGGGATCACCCATGATGCTATCTCATTACCCTACCTCTTGACAGTGCTGAGCATGATCAATTAGAAATAAAAATTAGGTCTATGAACTCAATTGAGTATTCTTTCATCTACGATCATCCCTTTCTAAGCATCTAGAACAGAAATTGTTCTTAAGTTATGCAACATTGGGGAGCCAAGATGCCGGAGTGAAAATGTGACTCTCTGCATCTCCTCCGATCTTCTCTGAAATCAAAAATAAAATAAGCCTCTGAACTGATCTTCAAGTCAACGAATTTAGAAATACTTGGATACTGCTTGCTGATACCTCTGAAGAATTTCAAATCAGGTTTGTCTATCTCGGACAGAGGGATAAAGAGTGGTGTAGGCCAGAATTGAGGATGGGACTCAGCTCAGCTCATTGTGGCAAAAACTCCAAACTCCAAACTCCAAACACCTGAAGTTTATCTGAGGCACTCGGGACACTCTGCCCGGATTGGCAGCAGGTGTTCTGGCAGACTTGCCTTGTTTAAGGAGTAATTCGAACTTAGTCCTAGCCCCCACTGGCCCAGCACCTTAAATTAATTCGCCAAATAGCCCCAGGGCAAGGAGCTTTAGCCCAGGTTTTTCCAGACCTTAAAAAGATATACACGCTTTTTAAAAAAACAAAAATGAAGAAGCAAAAGAGAGCTCTCACCATAGACAGCTTTTCTCGAGACAGAGAACAGCTGACCCCAGATTCTGAGGTTCCTTGAGACAAAACTTCAGAGGATGTTAGTAAGGACAATCACTGGTCCCCTTTTCAAAAGGCCTTTCTGGAAGATTGCATACAGAATCTCAAAAGAGAGTTGGAGGATAAATGGGAAAATAAACTGAAGTCAGTGCAAGAAGCCCTCCAAAAGAGATATGACAAAGACACCAATTTATTGAAAAATAAAATTAGTGAAGTGGAAAAAGAGTGCAATGAACAAATTGGCCAGTTAGAAAAGGAGCTTTAAAAAGTAACTGAAGAAAACAACACTTTAAAAATAAGAATTGAACAAATGCAATAAATTGAACAAACTCAATAAGACTTCAAGAATCAGTCAAATAAAAACAAAAAAAATGAAAATTTAGAAGAAAATATGAAATATCTCCTAGGAAAACAACTGACTTGGAAAATAGATCTAGGAGAGACAATATAAGAATTATTGGACTTCCTGAAAGTCATGATGAAAAAAAGAATCTAAACACTATCTTCCAGGAAATCCTGAAAGAAAACTGCCCTGAGATTGTAGAATTAGAAGGCAAAATCACCATTGAAAGAATTCACCGATCACCTCCTGAAAGAGACCCCAAAATTAAAACCCCAAGGAATATCGTGGCTAAATTTCAGGACTATAGCACCAAGGAAAAGATTTTGCTTGCAGCTAGAAAGAAACAATTCAAATACCGATGATCAATAATTAGAATCACACAGGATCTGTCATCATCCACACTGAAGGATCGAAGGGCCTGGAACCAGATATTCCGAAGGGCAAAGGAACTTGGATTACAGCCAAGAATAACCTATCCAGCTAGAATGAGCATTATCCTCCAGGGAAGAAGATGGTCATTCAATGATATAGGTGAATTTCACCTATTTCTAATGAAAAGACCGGATCTGAACAAAAAATTCGACACCCAAACACAGAACTCAAGAGATGCATAAAAAGGTAAAAAGGAAAGGACTCTTGAGAACTTTATTTTTACTAGGGGGATACTTAAAGTTTGGGGGTATAATGAACTAGATATTACTTTGATAATATGAAAAAGAGAACTAGAGGGGGAAAGGTTGTCATACTGGGGAAAAGAGGGAAAAAGTGGTAAAATAAGATCAAAAAAAGGAGGTAAAAACAAGGAAAAATCTCTTGAAGAGGCAAAGAAAACCTAGTATAATTGAGAGAAAGAGGGGAGGGAGATGAGCATTGTGTAAATCTTACTCTCATCAAGTTGGGCTCTAAAAGTGTGTATCAGACACTTGATTTTCACATAGAAACTTGTCTGTTGCTAGAGGGAAGTGGGAGGGAAAGGAGGAAAAGAAAGGGATAAACTAATAGAAGGGAAAATAGAAGAACCAGGGGAAAGGAGTAAAAATGGGAGGAGGGGATCTAAAGGGTGGAGTATTGTTTGAGGGAGGGGGTCATCAAAAGCAAATTACTGAGGAGGGGGGCAGGGAGAAAAGGGAAAAGAAAGGGGAAAATATAACTTGGGTAAATAAGATGGCAGGAAATAAAGAATTAGTTATTCTAACTGTGAATGTGAATGGGTTGAACTCTCCCATAAAGCAGAAGCGGATGTCAGACTGGATTAAAAATCAGAATCCCACAATATGTTGTCTATAAGAAACACATCTAAAACATAGTGACACATATAGGATGAAGGTAAAAGGCTGGAGCAGAACCTATTATGCTTCAGGTGAACAAAAAAAAAGCAGGGGTAGCAATCCTTATCTCAGATCAAGTAAAAGCTAAGATAGATCTAATCAAAAGAGATCAGGAAGGAAACTATATTTTATTAAAGGGTACCATAGATAATGTAGCAATATCTATACTAAATATATATGCACCAAGTGAAATAGCATCCAAAATCCTAGGGGAGAAATTAAGAGAGATGCAAGAAGAAATAGACAGCCAAACTATACTAGTGGGGGATCTCAACCTTGCTCTCTCAGAATTAGATAAATCAAACCACAAAATAAACAAGAAAGAAACTAGGGAGATAAACCAATTGTTAGAAAAGTTAGGTATGATAGATTTATGGAGAAAGTTGAATGGAGACAGTAGGGAGTTTACTTTTTTCTCAGCAGTCCATGGAACCTATACAAAAATTGACCATGTGTTAGGGCATAAAACCTCAAGATCAAATGCAGAAAGGCAGATATAGTAAATGCATCTTTTTCAGATCATGATGCAATAAAAATCACATGCAATATAAAGCCAGGAGAAAATAAATCAAAAGTTAATTGGAAATTAAATTATCTAATCCTGAAGAATGAATGGGTGAAAGAGCAAATCCTAGACACAATCAATAATTTCATCCAGGAGAATGACAATAAAGAGACAACATACCAAAATTTGTGGGATACAGCCAAAGCAGTTATAAGGGGCAATTTTATACCTCTAGATGCTTACTTGCATAAAATAGAGAAAGAAAAGATCAACGAATTGGGCTTATTATAAAAAAAAAAACTAGAAAAAGAACAAATTAGAAACCCTCAATTAAATACCAAATTGGAAATTATAAAAATAAAAGGGGAAATTAATAAAATTGTAAATAAGAAAATATTGAATTAATAAATAAAACTAAGAGTTGGTTTTATGAAAAAATCAACAAAATAGATAAGCCTTTAGTTAATTTGATAAGAAAAAGGAAAGAGGAAAATCAAATTGTTAGTCTCAAGGATGATAAGGGAGAACTTTCATCAAATGAAGAGGAAATTAGAGCAATAATTAGGAGTTACTTTGCCCAACTTTATGCCAGTAAGTTTGATAATCTAAATGAAATGGAGGAATATCTACAAAAATATAGATTGCCCAGGTTAACAGAAGAGGATATAAATTATTTAAATAGCCCCATATTAGAAAAAGAAATAGAACAAGCTATTAACCAACTCCCTAAGAAAAAATCTCCAGGGCCAGATGGATTTACATGTGAATTCTACCAAACATTCAAAGAACAATTAATTCCAATACTATACAAATTATTTGAGAAAATAGGGACAGAAGGTATATTGCCAAATTCCTTCTATGAGACTGATATGGTGCTGATAGCTAAACCAGGTAGGGTGAAAACAGAGAAAGAAAACTATAGACCAATTTCCCTAATGAATATTGATGCAAAAATTTTAAATAAGATATTAGCAATGGGATTACAGAAAATCATCCCCAGGATAGTACACTATGACAAAGTAGGATTTATACCAGGGATGCAGGGCTGGTTCAATATTAGGAAAGCTATCAGCATAATTAATTATATTAATAACCAAACAAACAAAAATTATGATTATCTCAATAGATCAGAAAAAGCCTTTGATAAAATCCAACAGCCTTTCCTATTAAAAACACTAGAGAGTATAGAAATAAATGGGCTTTTCCTTAAAATCATCAGTAGCATCTATTTAAAACCATCAGCAAGCATCTTATGTAATGGAGACAAACTAAAACCATTCTCAATAAGATCAGGAGTGAAACAAGGCTGCCCACTGTCAACATTACTATTTAATATTGTATTAGAAATGTTAGCTTTAGCAATAAGAGAAGAAAAAGACATAAAAGGAATCAGAGTAGGTAATGAAGAAACCAAATTATCACTCTTTGCAGATGACATGATGGTATACTTAGAGAACCCTAGAGACTCAACTAAAAAACTACTTAGAAACAATTCACAATTTTAGCAAAGTGGCAGGATTCAAAATTAATCCACATAAATCATCAGCATTTTTATATATTACCAACAAAGTTCAGCAGCAAGAGATACAAAAAGAAATTCCATTTCAAATAACAGATGATAGGATAAAATATTTGGGAATCGATCTGCCAAGGAAAAGTCAGAAACTATATGAACTAAACTACAAAACACTTTCTACACAAATAAAATCAGACCTAATCAATTGGGAAAACATTAAGTGGTCATGGGTAGGCAGAGCGAACATAATAAAAATGACAATCCTACCCAAAGTAATCTACTTATTTAGTGCTATACCAATCAAACTCCCAAGAAATTATTTTACAGATCTAGAAAAAAAAGTAGCAAAGTTCATTTGGAAGAACAAAAGGTCAAGGATTTCAAGGGGATTAATGAAAAAAAAGGCAGATGCAGGTGGCCTTGCTGTACCAGATCTAAAACTATATTATAAAGCAGCGGTCGTCAAAACCGTTTGGTACTGGCTAAGGAATAGAGCAGTCGATCAGTGGTACAGGATAGGTTATCAGGACAATCTAGGCAATAACCTTAACAATTTACTGTTTGATAAACCCAAAGACCCCAGTTTTTGGGATAAATACTCACTATTCGGAAAAAAACTGCTGGGAAAATTGGAAACTAGTGTGGAAGAAATTAGGGCTTGACCCATACCTAACACCACATACCAAGATAAGATCTAAATGGGTTCATGATCTAGATATAAAGAGGGACTTTGTAAGCAAGTTAGAGGAACGTAATATAGTTTACCTCTCAGACCTGTGGAGATGGAATAAATTTAAGTCCAAAGAAGATCTGGAACTCCTAATTGAACACCAGATAGATAATTTTGATTATATTAAGTTAAAAAGTTTCTGTACCAATAAAACTAATGCAGAAAAGATTAGGAGGGAAGCATCAAACTGCGAAAACATCTTTACATTTAATGGTTCTGATAAAAGCCTCAGTTCTAAAATATATAGAGAATTGTCTCATATATATAAGAATTCAAGGCACTCTTCAATAGATAAGTGGTCAAGGGATATGAACAGACAATTTTCAGATGATGAAATTAAAACCATCTCTAGTCATATGAAAAGTTGCTCCAAATCACTATTGATAGAGAAATGCAAATTAAGACAACCCTGAGGTACCACTACACACCTGTCAGATTGGCTAAAATGACAGGAAA
>JAJPUD010002389.1:0-19487 GCA_023553655.1 Myrmecobius fasciatus | reverse complement strand
CTCCTTCTCCTTCTCCTTCTCCTTCTCCTTCTCCTTCTCCTTCTCCTGTTCCTCCTCCTCCTCTTCCTCCTCCCCCTTCTTCTTCTTCTTCTCCTTCTCCTCCTCCTCCTTCTCCTCCTCCTTCTCCTTCTTCTCCTTCTCCTTCTCCTTCTCCTTCTCCTTCTCCTTTTCCTTTTCCTTCTCCTTCTCCTTTTCCTTTTCCTTTTCCTTTTCCTTTTCCTTTTCCTTTTCCTTTTCCTTTTCCTTTTCCTTTCACAGCTTGTTACTGAAATCACCTCTAGGTGTAGGGTCTAACAGATGTGCTTCAGGACTCAGGAACTCCTTTCATCAGAACTCCACCCGCCTTGTGGGTGTCCACAGATAAGAATATTCCTGCTTCATTGTTTCTCCCCTCTCCAGGCATGTGTTGGTTCCTCCTTGCACAAAGCTGCAAAACTTGGAAACACAGTATGGTCTGCTATCCCTTATCAGCAGAGGTTTCCATAATTTTAACCTGCTGAGATGCCCTTTTCCCCACACTGTCCAAAAGATGACAATTCTTTTAGTTGGGATTGAAGTAATTTCCCTACTTAGCTATCCCCAGGCTTTCGGGGCGCTGTTCAAGGTCATCTAGGCTGGAGGTCTTTATATTTCACAAGTTGCTAAACATCAATCCTGGTATCTTTCTTCAAATCTTATTGTTTGTCCTAGGAGGACAACTGTTCTCCCCAAACACTTGTTTAGTTTTACTCCTCCACCATTGTCCTGAAGAGCTGTTCTATTTTGTTCATGGATAAAATCTGGAAAGCTTGGAATTCCCTGTCCTAATACACCATCTTCCCAGTATCCTTTCCTACTGTTAAGTGTTTCTTACTATCTATATACAACCATCCATTATTCTGTACTAGTTGTATGAACAGCTAAGATCTTGTCCCAAAATAGTGGGGAAATAATGTTTGCTAATAAGGTTTTTACACATCTCCTTTATCACTAATCAAGATAAAAGTATGGGATCACATGGTATAGTCAATTCCTATTGCTCAGCAAAATGCTTACAAGATAGGAATGATTCAAAGCATACACATCCTTATTGAAGGTAATGGAGATCCATAGAATGCAATGGTTGCTAAGGTTGTAGATTAAGTTGTCTCAGTTGTACTTTTATTTTTTATTCACCTTTTTAAAATTCTTTTTCCCTCCTTCCTATTTTTTTCAAAATGGTACGTAAGGATTTTTCTATCTAGTTTATACAAATTCAGTTTTGGATATATTAATATTAGGAAAGCATTTTCAAATTTTGAAAACAAAATTAATGCTGGTGACAATTTTAGTTCACTGAATGTTTGTATAATTAAAAGCCATACTACAAATAGAAATGTTAGAAAGAATCTTAAATACTTTAACTTGCCATAAGTCTTTATCCAAAGAGAGAATCTGAAGGGTAGAGTAGTTCAGTAAAGAAGTGTCAGATGTTAAACCAAAGGACTGGGATTAATTATGTGATCTAGGGGGGAAAATCACTTTTACTCTCTTGGCTTGTGTTGCCAATCTACAGAGTAAAGAGATTAGAGTAAATGTCCTACAAAGTCCCTTTTAATTCTAAATGCTTGGTTTGTAATTCAGTAATTCTATTCCTGTGATCCCCTCTTCCCTTGCAGTTATATACTTCATCTGTCTTCACCGTTTCCACAATGAAATCTTTTAAAATTCATCATTCTTTCTTTTCACATTATTTATTATGAAAATTTTAAACCTGAGCTTTTGTCCTCCATTTCTCCAATAATCACTTTTCCCTTTTCTTTAAGCTCAAATTGTACTTTATCTTAGCCTGTGAAAGCTATATTTAAAATTATATTTCTGTGCAATATCATTTCAAAGATCTTATTCTTTTGCTTTGCATGCATGTTCATACTTTATCCTCATAGACTGCAAAGGTACTAGACTAATCCTATGAAATAATTAATGATTAGATTTTATATAAAATGTTTATATCAATAATATATGAAAGTTATATATTCTCCAGGATCTTTTCAATTCAATTTGAAGTTAAGTTGTCAAATAAGAATTGGCCAAACATTGATCTTATATTTCTCATTGATTTTCAGTGCTTTTTCTATCATATTCACTTTCTCTCTGACTTCAAGTGTTTTTCAAATTTGTATTTACAAAGACATACTCTGGTAAACCTGAAAATGAGAATTTAATCACAATCTACTATGTAGCATCCTTAAAAATTACCAAACATACACCACCTGCCATCTCATCAATGTTTGGTTTATTTCTCTCCAAATTACTATATATATCATTTTTGACATTGAAAGTGATAAAGAATTGAAGCAGGGTTTTCA
Source organism: Myrmecobius fasciatus (assembly GCA_023553655.1). Lineage (NCBI taxonomy): Eukaryota > Metazoa > Chordata > Mammalia > Dasyuromorphia > Myrmecobiidae > Myrmecobius > Myrmecobius fasciatus. The sequence continues at coordinate 17,160 of JAJPUD010002389.1, read as the reverse complement.
AATTCACTAAGACTCACAAGCAAGACATATAGGGTTGAATAATCTTATTACCAAATACTTGCCATGCATATAAATGTATGTATATGTGTATACGTGTGCATATGAATAATATACACTCAAAAAAGATTTGATGGATTTTCTGTTCATACTGTAAAAAAATTAGTAACACATATAAAATATTTATGTAGCTTTCTTCCTTTTAAATGTTCTAAAATAAAAGTAGCACAACACCCTATATTTCTTCATATTGTTATCTTGTTTGTCCCTTTAAACAAGTGAATGTCCAAACATTGTCTAGACATTTCACTAGAGTAGTCATTCGCAGATTGTTATTTATAATTTGTTTCAGAAATTATCATTATTATATTATTTAATATTTTTGAATCAAACTTTATATGATTATAAATTGTTTGAAACTTGAATGTACTGACCTGTAACTCTCCAGGAATACTAGAGGTAGCAGCAAGCAATTTTGGTTTCTCTTAGGTCCTAGGTCCACTGAAAACATTCTTATTTTGGGTCCCTATACCCAAGTCTTGTTTTGGTTCCACTCAATCTTTTGTATTGGCTTAGCTCAAATTTTACTGAATGTTTATACTGAGTGGTATCCATCTCAATTCACTCTCAAGTTGCTTTCTTAACCAAATTGTTTAAGTGTAAACATATGGTTGTTTGGGTTTCCTTGTCTAAATTCTATATAATGTAAATCTCATGGAAGGCATATCTTTTTTTTATTTTATTCAATCGACTTTCCTCTTCCAAATGGCCTAATCAATTTCTTTCTAAAATCATTTCTGATTTTAAGGCATTTTTCTTCACAGAGATTATCATGAATCACAATAGATCAGTAATTCCAGTTTTATAATACCATGATATTGATCTCTAATGTGGAACTGAGGTGATAAATGCTTTTCTCTAAATATCCAGATTTGCTCAAGCTTCCCTATTATGCAGAAGAAGCCAGACTCACCTGTGAATCAAACTCACCTAATAGGGAGAAAAAAAGAGCATTCCTTAAACTGTGCATATCAGAAATTCTTTACAATATTTGAACATCAGAAATTCCTTGCAGTGTTCACTTGCTAAAATGGGAACTCCCCCTGCTAAGCAACAGAGCTAACTCAGACTGACTCATATTGACCTCCAGTCCAGTGACCAAATCTAATAACTCCATGATATAGTTTCTGAAAAATACGGATAACATGATAAGACCACTACATAAGTACACCAGCCCCTGACTCGTGATTGTTTTCTTTATAACATAATCATATTACTATGTGATTACACCACTCCCTCACCTTGTGATTTTTATTTTATATCCCCTGTTGCCTAAGCTCACCCCTATTCAGATCTAACTATGCTCCCATGTAAGGTATTTATGTCTTCCTTCTTAGAATGAATAAATTCACAGATACCATCTAACACTGTTTGTCTTTCTTAGACAGAACCCTGAAAAAAGGTTGACATTGAAGGTTCCATAATTCAGATAAGAAATGAGTTTCTGGATTGTGACTTCTCCCAGACAGTGCTGGGACTTTGTCTCCTCAGGATTTATTTTTCTCAAAATTCCCACTCTGATAAGGCAAGTTCATCCATCCTCTAGGATTCCTTCTCCTATCTTGGACTCCCACTAGTTCTATCATAGTTCACTTTCCTCTTTAAGCAAGTTTTGGGAGCAAAGACTACACAACATTGTGTAAGTCTCCTCTGAAGACAAAAATGTAATTTGGGAATGGGTCAGTCAGAATATAATTTAGCAATCTGACCAGCAGAGCTGCTGCCTCTGCATCAGTCTTATGACCATAAATATTGACAGTGTTGGTGTTAGCTAACTAAAGACAGCCCTGAATTCCATTGGGGATCCTCTAATCTGTCCAAATTAGTTTATCTTAAAAACAAATTAAATCAAAGGCTTATAAGAAGTCTAAATCAAATCTGAAATGTTTCTACTTGCTATTTGCTCATCTGTCCTCTCCTACTCCCCCATTATGCTCTAGTATGAGTTCCATTCTACCCACATTCAAGATCCCAATCGACCCCAACCCTCTCTGTTCCTGCTCTGGGATCTTAGGCCTGTCCAGTTATGAAATCTAAATAATTATAATAAAGTGCTTAACAAAGTGACTAGAATATGCTAAGTACTATAATATCATTACTTATATAATTGAATATAATTGTTCCATATCTAATAAGTCAAAATGGTTTAAAATACTAAACATATAAAATCAATGAATTGTGTATATTTGGAAGTTATTTTTATAGAAATTTATTTAGATATTTGGAAATGGGATTGGTGTATCTTATTGTTGATATTATTATGCATTACTAAATAGTATTGTATCCCTAAATCTGCATTGTAAAGTTTGAGAGATCATTGCTAGCCAGAAATGCTATTAGACAAAACTTCCCTTTAAATCTGAATGTTGTTACAGTTGATTTGCTTTTTAAAAATGAATATGGGGGCAGCTAGGTGGTGCAGTGGTTAGAGCACCAGCCCTGAAGTCAGGAAGACCTGAGTTCAAATCTGGTCTCAGACACTTCCTAGCTGTGTGACCCTGGGCAAGTCACTTAACCCCAATTGCCTCAGCAAAAAGCAAAAAAATAAAAAATAAAAAAAATAATAAAAAAAAATAAAAATGAATATGGGAAAACTTTTAAACATTTGATGTGGTATAAATTTAGTGACAATCTATCACTTATTTGCTACATGTCTGAAATAGCAGAACACAGGCAATTTCAATTTATAAGATCAATGCAGTGAATAAATGTTAACCATTTTACATGTTACCTATTTTTTTGCACTTGTTTCATACTTAATAATTTTATGTGTATTTTCACCTGATTTGTAATGCGTAATGGTGTTACATTTCTAAATTTTCTTATTATCATGTAATTAGGTAAAAATTATATCAACAATGTAATCAAAAATAATTTTCTCATAATCTAGATGTTAATTTTAATAGTATTTTATTTTTCCAAATGCATGGAAAGATAGTTTTCAACATTCACCTTAGCAAAATCTTGAGTCACAAATTTTTCTTCCAATTTTCCCCCACCCACTTCCCTAAGATAGCAAGCAATCTGATATAGGTTAAATATGTATAATTCTTGTAAACATATTTTCATATTCTTCATGCTAGAAAATTAATTAGATCAAAAAAAGGAAAAAATCATGAGAAGGGAAAATATAAGAAAACAAATGACAACAAAAGATGAACATACTATGCTTTAATTCATATTCAGTTTGTATAGTTCTTTCTCTGGATGTGGATGGAACTTTATATCACAAGTGTATGAAAGGAACTGCCTGCAATTACCCCATTTTTGAAAAGATTAAAGACCATCACAGTTTATCATCACATAATCTTGTTTTTATGTACACTATTCTCTTGGTTCTGCTAACTTCACTTAGCATCAGTTCATGTAAGTCTCTCCAAGCCTTTCTGAAATCATGCTGCTAATAATTTCTCATAGAAAAATAAAATTCCATATCATTCATATACCATAACTTATTTAGCCATTACCCAACTCATGAGCATCTACTCTGTTTCCAGTTCCTTGCCACAACAAAAAGGGCAGTTACAAACAATTTTGCACATGTGGGGCCTTTTCCCTTTTTATGATATTTTTCGGATGCAGATTCAGTAGAGATACTGCTAGATCAAAGGGTATGCACAGTTTGATTGCCGTTTGGGCATAGTTCCAAATTTTATTCCAGAAAGATTAGATCAGTTCACAACTCTATCAACATTGCATTAGTGTCCCTGTTTTCCCACATCACTTCCAACATTCATCATTATTTCTTCCTGTCATCTTAGCCTATCTGAGAAGTATTAAGTGGTACATCAGAGTGATATTAATTTACATTTTTTCTAAACAAGAGTAATTTAAAGCATTTTTTTCATGACTAGAAATGACTTTAATTTCTTTGTCTAAAAATTGTTCATATACTTTGACAATTTGTCAATTGGAGAATGCCTCATGCTCTTATAAAGTCTAACAAATATTTTAGAAATAAGGACTTTATAGCAGACATTGCCTATAAAAATTGTTTCCCTTTTTTTTCTCTCCTTGTAATCTTAGCTATATTGGATTTATTTGTGGGAAAAAAATCAAACTTTTTAACTTGCCGTAATCAAAATTATCCATTTTGTATTTCATAATGTTCTCTCATTATTATTCTTTGGCCATAAATTCCCCCCTTCTTCATATATCTGAAAGGTCGACTATTCCTTGCTTATGATTTTGCTTTTGATATCAACTTTATGTCTAAATCACGAACCCATTTTGACCTTATCTTGATATAAGTGCTAGATGTTGATCAATGTCAAGCTTCTGCCATCCAATTTTTCAATTTTCCAAGAAAATTTTGTCCAAAAGTGAGTTCTTTTTTTTTCTTTTTAAAATTATTTTGTTCTAATTTTTATTAAAGCTATTTATTTGCAAAACTTATGCATGGGTAATTTTTCAACATTAACCCTTGCAAAGCTTTCTGTTACAAACTTTTCCCTCTTACCCCCTCCTCCTCCCCAAGATGGCAGAAAGTCTAATACATGTTAATTATGTTAAAATACTTGACAAATCCAATATGTGTATACATATTTATACAGTTATCTTTCTGTACAAGAAAAATCGGATCTACAAGAGGAAAAAAATCTGAGAAGGGAAACATAATGCATGCAAACATCAATAGAGAACGTGAAAATGTTATTTTGTGGTCCATATTCAAATCCCTCTCTCTAGGTGAATATGGCTTTCTTCATCACTGAACAATTGGAACTGATTTGAAACATCTCATTGTTGAAGAGAACCATGTCCTTCAGAATTGATCATCATATAGTCTTGTTGTTGACATGTAAAATGATCTCCTGGTTCTGCTCATTTCACTCAGCATCAGTTCATGCAAGTCTTTCCAGACCTCTCTGAAATCATCCTGCTGGTCATTTCATACAGAAAAATAATATTCCATGGCATTTATATCCTGTAATTTATTCAGCCATTCAGCAATTGAAGGGCATCCATTCAGTTTCCAGTTTCTAGCCACTACAAAAAGGGCTGTCACAAATATTTTGGCACATATGGGTCCCTTTTCTTCTCTAAGATCTCTTTGGGATATAAGCCCAATAGAAATACACCCGGGTCAAAGGGTATTCACAGTTTGATAACTTTTTGAACATAGTTCCAAATTGCTCTCCAGAATGATTGGATCTATTCACAATTCCACCAACAATGTATCAGTATCCCATTTTTCCCACATTCCCTCCAACATTCATCATTATCTTTTCCTGTCATTTTAGCCAATCTGACAGGTATATAGTGGTACCTCAGAGTTGTCTTAATTTGCATTTCTCTGATCAATAGTGATTTGGAGCACCTTTTCATAAGACTAGAAATAGTTTTAATTTCATCATCTGAAAATTGTCTGTTCATATCCTTGAATTCTTATAAATATGAGACAATTCTCTATATGTTTTAGATATGAGGCCTTTATCAGAATCCTTAAATGTAAAGATGATTTCCCAATTCATTGCTTCCCTCCTAATCTTGTCTGCATTAGTTTTGTTTGTACAAAAACTTTTTAACTTAATATAACCAAAATTATCTATCTGGTGTTCAATTAAGAGTTCCAGTTCTTCTTTAGACAAATTCCTTCCTTCTCCACAGGTCTGAGAGGTAAAATATCCTATGTTCTTGTAATTTGTTTATAATATCACTCTTTATGTCTACATCATGAACCCGTTTAGATCTTATCTTGGTATGTGTTGTTAGGTGTGGGTCAAGCCCTAGTTTCTTCCATACTAGTTTCCAATTTTCCCAGCAGTTTTTGTCAAATAGTGAGTTCTTATCTCAGAAAATGGGGTCTTTGTGTTTATCAAACGTTAGATTGCTTTAGTTATTGCCTAGTTGTCCTATTCCACTGATTAACTACTCTATTTCTTAGTCAGTACCAAATGGTTTTGATGACTGCTGCTTTATAATATAGTTTTAGATCTGGTACAGCAAGGCCACCATCATCAGCCTCCAAAGGTGAGTTCTTATTCCAGAAGCTGGAAACTTTTGGCTTATCAAACACTGGATTACTATAGTCATTGACTATTTTGTCTTGTGAACTTTACCAATTTCATTAATTCATTACTTTATTTCTTAGCAAGAACTAAATGATTTTGATGATTAGTGCTTTATATAATAGTTTTAGATATGTTACAGATAGGCCATCTTTTTTTGCATTTTTTTTTCATTTATTCTCTTGAAATTCTTGAACTTTTGTTCTTCCAAATAAATTATGTTATTATTTTTTTACCTCTATAAAGTATTTTCTTGGGAGTTTGATTGGTATGGCATTGAATAAGTAGATTAATTCAGGTATAATTGCCATTTTTTTATTGTATCAATTCAGACTACCCATAAACATTTGATATTTTTCCAATTGTTTAGATTTGGTTTTTGTGAAAAGTGTTTTGTAATTATAATTTGTAATTCATGTAATTGTGTGAAAACTATTTTTACTTGCATCCATATAGTTCCTTTCTTTGTCCTTGCAGGTAGACTCCCAAATACTTTATCCTAGCTATATAACTTTGGTAAAGTTTTAATTGTTTCTAGCAGGTTTTTAGTTGATTCCCTAGAATTCTCTAAATATACCATCATATTACACAAAAAGAGTATTAGTTTTATTCATTATCTACTCCTATTCCTTCAATTACTTTCTCTTCTTGTATTGCTAAAGCTAAGATTTCTAGTGCAATATTGAATAATAGTGCTAATAATGGGCAACTTTGTTTCACTCCTAATCTTATATGGGAATGCTTCTAGTTTATCCCCATTCCATATAAGGTTTGCTGATGGTGTTAGATAGGTGTTATGAATTATTTTAAGGAAAACTATTGATCCCTATGCTATTTAGTGTTTTAATAGGAATGAATGTTTTCTTATGTCAAACTTTTTTTCTGCATATATTGAGATAATCATATGATTTCTATTACTTTGGTTATTTATATGGTCCATTATGCTAATAGTTTTTCCTGATATGAAAGCATTGAATTGCTGATATAAATGCCAATTGTTATAATGTATTAAACTAGTGATAAGTTCCTGTAATCTCTTTGTTGATATTTTATTTAATATTTTCACATCAATATTCATTAGGGAAATTGGTCTATGCTTTGTTTTGTCTCATCCTGATTTAGGTATAAGCACCTTATCTATATCATAAAAGAAATTTGGTAGGACTCCTTCCCCCATTTTTCCAAATAGTTTCTGTAATATTGGAATTGGTAGTTCTTTAAATGATTGCTAGAATTTATTTGTTAATACATTTGGCTCTGAAGATTTTTTCAGGGAGTTCATGAATGGATTGTTCAATTTCTTTTTTTCTAAAAAATGGTACTATCTAATTAATTTATCTCCACCTTAGAAATCTTTATTTTTGCAAGTATTCATTCATTTCCCTTAAATTATCAGATTTATTGGCATATAATTGAACAAAATATATTTTACTTAATGCTTTAATTTCCTCTTCATTGGTGGTAAAATCCTTTTCATTTTTTATAGTGATTTAGTTTACTTTTTTTTTTAACAAAATTAACAAAAGGTTTACCTATCAATGTTTTTTCTATAAAACTAACTCTTAGTTTTATTTATTAGTTCAATTTTTCTTACATTCAGTTTTATTGTTTCCCTTTTGTTTTCAGAATTTCAAATTTGGTATTTAATTTTGGTTTATTTTTTTTCTTTTTCTACTCTTTTTAGTTGCATGGCAGTACATTCATCATCTTTTTCTTTATTTAATTCATGTAAAAATCTAGAGATAAAAAAAGTTTCTCCTAAGACCTGCTTTAGCTGTATCCCATAAATTTTGGTATGTTATCTCAATATCGTCATTTTTTGATGAAATTTCCAGTCTTTTCTATGGTTTGTACTTTGATTCACTCAATCTTTCAGGATTATATCATTTAGCTTTCAATTAATTTTTTTTTTCTTTTTGCTTAGGCAATTGAGGTTAAGTGACTTGCCCAGGGTCATATAGCTAGGGAATGTTAAGTGTCTGAGACCAGATTTGAACTCAGGTCTTCCTGACTTCAGGGCTGGTTCTCTATCCACTGTGCCACCTAGCTGCCCCCTTTCAATAAATTTTTGATCAATTTTTCTATGGTTTTTTATTACATCAGAACCTGAAATGGATGAATTTATTATTTCTGCCTCTTTGCTTTTGCTTTTGAGGTTTTTAATGCAATAATACATGGTCAATTTTTGTGAGGTGCAATTATTAGTGAGAAAAAGTTATATTCCTTTCTGTCCCCATTCAAATTTATCCAAAAATCTATTATACATTACTTTACTAAAATTCTATTCATTTCCTCAACTACTTTCTTGTTGATTTTTAGTTAGATTTATCTAATTCTGATAGAAGGTGGTTGACATCTCCTACTAGTATATTTTTGCTTTACATTTCTTCTTGTGACTCAATTAATTTTCCTTTAAGTATTTAGATGCTATGTCACTTAATGCAGATATGCTTAGCATTGATATTCTTCATTTTATATGGTAATCTTTAGCAATATGTAGTTTTCTCTTTTAATTAGATATATTTTTGCTTTTGCTTAATCTGAAATCAGGCTCACTATGTTTGCTTTTTTTTTCTTCAGCTAATTTATAATATTTTCTGCTGCCGTCATACATTTATTCTGTATGTATCTGCTTCAAATCTGTACTTTGCAAACAGCATATTGTAGTATTCTGGCATTTAGCCCATTCTATTATTCACTGTTTTGTGGGAGAGTTCATTTCATTTCATTTCATTCATAGTAATTAACATTACTAACTCTGCATTTACCAGTACCTTATTTTTCCCCAACTTATTCTTTTCTCTCTCATTTCACCCTTTCCCTCCTCACCAGTGATTTGCTTCTGACCAGCATCTCTCTCAATCTGCTTTCCTTTTTTCAGTCCCCCCTTCTACTTCTGCCTTCCCTTCTGTTAGCCTTCTCCCTTCCTTTCTCCTTTTCCTTGTTACTTACATATAAGGTGAGACAATTTTCTACACTAAACTAAGTATGCAGGTTATTCCCTTTGAACCAAATCTGGATGAAATTAACATGCAAATGACAATTATCCTCTGTCTTCTTTCCCTCAACTCTTATAGATCTTTTGTGACCCTTCAAGTCACATAATTTATGCCATTTTACGTCCCCTTTCCTTTTCTTTCAGTACACCCCTTTTGCACCCTTAATTTCTTCTTTATATCATCACATTAAAGACAACTTATACCAACACTCTTTAAGTATACCTCTTCTAACTTCCATAACAAAGACACAGTTCTCAAGGGTTACATGTATCATCTTCCCATAGAGAGATGTAAACATTTTAACTTTTAAAAAATATGATTTTTTTTTTTCTTGGATATTTTTTTTCTTAGCAGCACATGGAACCTATACAAAAATGAGCCATGTAAGAGGACATAAAATTCACAAAAGCAACTATTAAAAGGCAAATATAATAAGTGTATCCTTTTTAGATCCTAATGAAATATATATATATGTGTGTGTGTGTATGTATATATATTAAAAAAAAATTGGAAAGATAAATTAACAATTAATTGGAAACTAAATAATCAGATAATAACAAATGGAGCAAAGAACAAATGATAGGAACAATCAATAATTTTAAAGGGAATGACAAGAATGATACAGTATGCCAAAATTATGGAATACAGTGAAAGCAGTACTTAGAGGGAAAATTGTTTCTCTACATTTTTATATCAACAAAATGGAAAAGGAACAGATCACAGAATTGGCATACAACAACAACAATAGCAACAACAACATCAATGAAAATTTGAATAAGAACAAATTAAAAACCCCCAATTGAGCACCAAATTGAAAATCTTTAAATTCAATGGTGAAATTCATAAAATTAAAGGGGAGAAAAGCATAGTAAATTATTTCAATAGTAAAGAGATCTAGAGTCTGATTTTAGTGGGAAAACAATAGGATAGATAAGCCATTGGTTAATTAGATTTTTAAAAATAGAAACAAGGAAAATAAATATCCAGTATCAAAAATAAAAAGGTGACATCTCCTCCAACGAAGAAGAAATTAAAGGCATTATTATGAAAGGTTTTGTCCACTTATATGCTAATAGATCTGACAATCTGAGCAAAATCAAAGGAAAAAAAACAAACATAAATTACCTAAATGAACATATCAGAAAATAGAAAGTCCAAATAACTTTATCTTAGTAAAAGAAATTGGACAAGCTATTAATAAACTCCACTGGAACAAATCCCCTGGAGTTTACCAGTAAATTCTACAAAACATTTAAACAAAAATTAATGGGAATACTACATAAAGTATTTGGAGAAATAGGTGAAATAATCATAACCAACCCTTTTATGATTCAAGTAGGGCACTGATCCCTAAATCAGGAAGAGGTAAAATAGAGAAAATGCTTTGTAGATCAATTTCCTTAATAAGTACTGATGCAAAATTTTAAATAGAATAGTAACAAAGCAACAAAAGCAATACACTACAAGGATTATACACTATGACTAAGAAGGATTTATACCAGAAATGCTGGCTTGATTCAATTTTGGGATTATTATCTACAAAAATGAATGTGATTAAATCAATAGAAATCATATGATTGTCTCAATATATGTTAAAAAGTCATTTGAAAAAAATAGCACCCATTCTTATTAAAAACATTAGAAAGCATAGAAATAAAGGGAATATTATTTAAAATGACAAACAGCATTTATCTAAACCCATTAAAAACATTATAATGTGGATAAGCTAGAAGTCTTTCTAAAAAAAAATCACAGGTGAAGCAAAGATGCCTTTTATCACCATTATTATTCTAGTACTACAAATGTTAGCTATAGCTTTAAGAGAAGAAAAAGAAATGAAACATAATAGTCTAAGAAGAAGCAAACTATCACATTTTGACAATGATATGATTCTATGCTTAGAGAACTTGAGAGCTTCAATTAAAAATTTACTTGAAACAATTAACAATGTTGGCAAAGTTTTAAGATAAAAAACCCACAGAAATCATCAGCATTTCTATATATTATCAATAAAGCTCAGGAGCAAGAGATAAAAAGAGAAATTCCATTTAAAATAACCATAAGTAATATAAAATGCTTAGGAGTCTACCTGCCAAGACAAACTCAGTAATTATATGACAACAGTTATGAAATGCTGTTCACATCAATAAAGTCAGATCTAAACAACTGAAAAAAAATATTATGTGCTCTGGGTAGACCAAACCAAAAAAAAATGACTTTTACTCAACTAATTTACTTATTCAGTGCCACATTATTTGAGACGAGATAGAGCTAAAAAATGTGTTACAAGACATCATATATACAATCAAACTTTCTATCATCCTTGGGAGAGGAGAAGGAGGGAAGGAAAAAAAAAATTTGTAACTCAAAATCTTGTAAAAATGAATGCTACAAATTTCCTTCTAATGGAACTGAGAAAAAATAAAATATTGTTGGGAAAAAAACCCAAAAGGATGGGGCTCAGTCTCAAAAAAATGTCACTAGATTTGTTCTTGATCTCATCTAATGTTGTTAAAAGTGTTTAAAGTCCCTTCATTATAATCATATTATATTACAACTGACTTGTCATTTTTATTCAGCTTTTATCATCATCAGCTGAGCTATGTCTCCATTAGCAATATCAACACCACTTATACATATCATCACTTAAATCCATATTCATCAAACATATGTAAAAAAAAGACATTTTTACCTAATGGGTCTACGAATGCCTACAATATTGAGTATGTGAATAAATGAACGAGAGAACTTTTTTTGAATGCCTTTGTATACACCAGCATTTATTTATCAATAGTAATGGAACTCATAAAAAATTAAAATTAAACCTAATTTCATTCATTAATTTAAACATTCTCCAAGAAGAATTCTTTCATTTATTTAATTGTTTTAAGTCAGGTCAGGTATTGATGAACAGATAATGTTATATTTCCTTTTCTCTGCACCTATTTATGATTTGTTAGAAATGTCAGAATACAATTTTATACTCAAAAAGCAAATGGCAAATGGTGGGGGGAAGAGGGGTAACTTCAATTTAGATGATTCATAGATTTGATCATTTAATTTTGAAAGAGTTTACTTTTTAGCATGATTATGTGCATTTATTTTTCAGAATGTAAGTTTGCATTTTACTGAGACCTATAATTGAGCTGAACTAAGAAAGTGATGAGGAATAGGACCATTTCTGCTACTTAACATCTTAAGAACTTTGTCCATCTTTCTTAAGTAATTTTAGTAATCAAGATACGAAATTTTGTAATTTATGCTCATGTACATAAATGGTTATTTTGACACACTTAAGTGGAATGAAATATAATTCATGTATATATTTATTTATATATACATGCATTTATGCATATAGATATATGTACTTTTCTGTGTGGATACATATGCATATATACAAAGAAAAAGAGCAAAAGAGTGAAAGACAGAAACTCAGAAAGAAAGAGAGACAAAGAAAACAAGAGAGGGAAGACAATTCTTCCTAATCCTGTTACTAGAGCCTGCAGTGTGCCTCATTTTGTGCATTAACACAGTCATGATCTAATCATTGCTGATAACTGATTCAGATTTTAAAAATATCCCAACACAAGAGGCAGTATCATAAGCTCAAAAAAAAAGAACTCTTAGTACTATTAATATTCCAGTGATACCCAACTGTCATTGGTGTTACTAGTCCACTTCATCCAGTCTTATGTAGTGATTATGAAAATGCTCAGCATATAATCATCTGTCTAGTTTTCAAAGTATAAATTTCTGTTAACTCTAAAAAAGAAAGGAAAGGAAAAGAAATAAAGAAAAAAAGAAAGAGTACATTCATGAGTTTGCATGGTTAAAACTTAATTAAATTAATGATAAGGGTATCATTCAGAGCGATTTATAAGCCCTAAAAGATTGAGAGTAAAAGATCATTCAGGAACAAAAATAAAAGCCACATTTTGCATTCATATACAATTATTCCTTCCACATTATAACTTTTCCCATTGGAATTTTGCTATGTAGCATGTTGGCATAAGAACCTAAATAGTTCCATCCATTAGAAAATACTTTGCTAACAAGGGATTATCCTTTAAGATGTTTTTTCTTCTAAAAAATGCCACAAGCCATTTATAACCCCACAAATTCCACAATGAGATTACTGAAATCATCTACATACCATCTAAAAACGCGCCTTTCATTCAACCTCTAATTGGGGACTAATGCAGATATTTAAGGGGCACAAATAAGCTATTAAATGAATATTTTTAAAAAATATCTTTTGTTTTATATATATATATAATATATAGTATGCTCCATATTATTCTCCTCAAATTTGTTTAATTTTAAAATTTTCATATATATTTTACATTTTATTTTTTGTTAAAATAGCAGCATTTTTATTTAATATTGACCTCCTTATAGCTTTAATCAAAAACTTAACCTAAATTTTAAAATAAAGTATTGTAAACACCTCATAATAGAAAAAAAAATCAGACTTCTTCCTTGGTATAAAGGGAAGACCAACATTTTTAATGTGTATTTTTTATATCTGAGGGAGTGGGGTTCTGTGCCCCTGACCCCTGCAATGTGGAACAGATAACTGTATTTAGATTTCACAGCATTATTCATTTCTGAGGTAATGTTATTTAGAGTATAGGGATATTAGCAACACATATGGCTTCATTGATGTTAGGAATTATCTGAATGACAGAACCCTAAATATGGTTCTTTTTCTGTAAATAAAAGACTTAGAGAATTGCCCACAGCACTAAGAAGTTATGTGACGTGGCCAGTACCACATCACCATTGAAAATTAGAGGTAGAACATTATGCTGAATACTTGCTTGGAAGTTAACTCTAGTTAATCTACCAGACTGCTTTGACTTTCAGAAAAATAATAAATGCTAGAATAATAATTCCACCTTTTATAGTACTTTTAAAATTTGTGTTATTATATGCCTTGAAATCACTCTGTGAATGACTTGCATAAATTATACAATCTATTTGTGGTTCAGTAGATTTAAAAGACATTTAACAATTATCCTCAATCTTTTTTAGCACTAGAAAAAACCTCTTGCCTAGTCTTGCAAAACTTTTCATTCCAAAATTTTCCCTCCTTTCCTCCACCCTTTCCCCTAGATGGCAGGTAGTCTAATTCATGTTAAATATGTTAAAATATATCATAAATCCAATATATGTATACATGTAAATATAGTTATCTTGCAGCACAAAAAAAAATCAAATCTGGAAAGAAAAAAAAAAACTAAGAAAAAAAACAAAATGCAAGGAAACATCAACAGAAAGCATGAAAATGTTGTTGTAGTCTACACTCAGTTTCCCCAGGCCTCTCTCTTGGTGTATATGGCTTTCTTCTTCACTGAACTACTGGAACTGGTTTGAAACATCTCATTGTTGAAGAGAACCATGTCCATCAGAATTGATCATCATATAGCGAGCATCATATAAGTGACATCTTATTGATGCCAAGTACAATGATCTCCTGGTTCTGCTCATTTCACTTAGTAATAGTTCGTGGAGGTCTCTCCAGGCTCTCTGAAAACATCTTGTTGGTTGTTTTTAACAGAACAATAATATTCCATGACATTCATATACCATGGTTTATTCAGCCATTCTCCAACTGATGAACAGCCATTGAGTTTTCAGTTTCTAACCACTACAAAAAGGGTTGCCACAAACATTTTTGCACATGTGGGTCCCTTTCCTTCCTTTGAAATCTCTTTGGGATTTAGGCCGTAGAAACACTGCTGGGTCAAAGGAACACACAGTTTGATCACTTTTTGAGCATAGTTGCAAATTGCTCTCCAGAATGGGTGGATCCATTCACAATTCCACCAACAATGTATCAGTATTCCAGTTTTCCCACATTCCCTCCAACATTCAACATTATCTTTTCCTGTCATCTTAGCCAATTTGAGAGGTGTGCAGTGGAATCACATAGTTGTCTTAATTTGCATTTCTCTGATCAATAGTGATTTAGAGCACCTTTTCATGTGACTAGAAATAGTATCAGTTTCTTCATCTGAAAATTATCTGTTCATACTTTTGACCATTTATCAGTTGAAGAATAGCTTGAATTCTTATAAATTTGAGGTAACTCTCGATTTTAGAAATGAGGCCTTTAACAGAATCTTTGAATGTAAAAATATTTTCCCAGTTTATTGCTTCCTTTCTAATATTATCTGCATTAGTTTTGTTTGTATTAAAACTTTTAAATTTGATATAATCAGAATTATCTATTTCATGATTAATAATGAACTTTAGTTCTTCTTTGGTAACAAATTCCTTCCTCCTCCACAGATCTGAGAAGTAAAGTATCCTAGGTTTTTCTAATTTGTGTATAATATCATTCTTTATGTCGAGATCATGAACCCATTCCTTCCTTATCTTGGTATATGGTGTTAGGTGTGTGTCAGTGTCTAGTTTCTGACATACTAGTTTCCAATTTTCCCAGCAGTTTTTGTCAAATAGTGAATTATTATCCAAAAAGCTGGGATCTTTGGGTTTGTTAAATACTAGATTGCTATAGTTATTGACTATTTTATCTTGTGAACCTAGCCTATTTCACTGATCAGCTACTCTGTTTCTTAACCAGTACCAAATGGTTTTGATGATTGCTGCTTTATAATATAGTTTTAGATTTGGCCAGGCCATCTTCATCTTCTTTTTTTTTTATTAATTCCCTTGAAATTCTTAACCTTTTATTCTTCCAGATGAATTCTGTTGTTATTTTTTCTATGTAAGTAAAATAATTTCTTGGGAGTTTGATAGGTATAGCACTAAATAAATAGATTGGTTTCGGTAGCATTGTCATCTTTATTATATTTGCTCAACATATTCCAAGAGCATTTGATATTTTTCCAGTTGTTTATATCTGACTTTATTTGTGTGGAAAGTATTTTGTAAGTTTTCTCATGTAGTTTCTGAGCTCTCATTTTTTTTTAGTTTTTGCTTAAAAACCCATGAATCCCATTAAAATTCAGGAAACCTTGTCAGTTTTTAATGCTATAGAAGGAATATACTTCAAATAATTCACCACATATTTATTACATATATAATATGTGCCAGGCATTTTGTAAACAATAAGATGCAAAGACAAAAATGAAAACTCCCTCATATCTCAATATGTAATGGAGGGAAACAATATATAAAAAGAGAAATAAATATAAAAATCTATTTCAAATAAAAATAATTCTAAGTGTCTTTCTGTGCGTGTATATATGTGTGTGTGTGTGTGTGCGTGTGTGTATGTGTGTGTTTTCAGTGGGTAAGTAGTAGTAAGAAGTGGGAAAATGAAGAATGGCCTGGGAAGCACAGAAGGTGACAAATGCTAATTCTTTTTTTTTTCATTAAAGCTTTTTATTTGTATAACATGTATGGGTAGTTCCCCAGGATTGATCTTTACAAAGCTTTCCATTACAACTTTTACCCCCAGTCCCATCCCCTCCCCTAGATGGCAGGAAGTCCACTAGTTAATAGTGTAATAATAGTTGACAAGTTGTGCAAGAAAAATCCTATCTACAAGAAAAAAAAAAAGAAAACCAGAGAAAGGCAACACAATGCAAACAAATATCAATAGAGATCAATGAAAATGTTACGTTGTGGTCCATATTTCATATCCCTCTCTCTGGATGTGTATGGTTTTCTTCAGTGAACAACTGGAACTGGTTTGAGACAATTCTTTGTTGCAGAGAGCCATGTCAATCAGAATTGATCATCATGTAATATTATTGTTGCTGTGTATAATGATTTCCTGGTTCTGCTCCTTTCACTCAGCATCAGTTCATGCAAGTCTCTCCAGGCCTCTCTGAAATTGTCCTGCTGGTCGTTTCTTATAGAACAATAATATTCCATAACATTCATATATCATAATTTATTCAGCCACTCTCCAATTGATGGGCATCCCTTCAGTTTCCAGTTTCTAGCCACTACAAAAAGGACTGCCACAAACATTCTTGCACATGTGGGTCCCTTTCCCTGCTCTAAGATCTCTTTGGGATATAGGCCCAGTAGAAACACTGCTGGGACAAAGGGTATGCACAATTTGATAACTTTTTGAGCATAGCTCCAAATTGCTCTCCAGAATGGTTGGATCCGTTCAC